>JAAGNO010010802.1:49907-119335 GCA_033439905.1 Ceryle rudis
ACAGAGCACTGGAACGGGCTCCCCAGAGAGGTTGTGGAGTCTCCTTCTCTGGAGATTTTCAAAACCTACCTGGATGCGTTCCTGTGTGACCTGTGCTAGATTGTATGGTCCTGCTCTGGCAGGGGTGTTGGACTCAAAGATCTCCAAGGTCCCTTCCAACCCCTGACACGATGTCACCCTGTGATATGAGAAACAAGAGTATGCTGATGACATTTTCTGGTGCCATGAAGTTAAAAAGAGTTCTCGGGACAGGGACGAGCATGATGACCTTGAAGATTAGAGTTTCAGAATGGTCATGAAATTAATCCTATAAATGCCAAACCCATGTACTTATAAGCTAAAGCAGTTTGTTTGTTTGTTTTTGCTAGAAGTTAGGTTTTGAAAAATGTGGAATGTGTAATTGATTTGGAAATCATTGAGGATGGACACTAGTGAGGTCTCTTGCCATCAGAAAAATTATGTTCTTGAATTACCTTCCTGCAGAAACTGCAGGAACAAAAAAACCCCTCTAAATCATTCTAAGATTAAATGCGATAATTTTATTAAAAGGATTACTTGATGTGACTGAAACAGCAGCAAGAAGGACTTTATAATTAAAGAGGGTATTTCCAATCTTTCCCTCCTGTTTCTGTGTGAATCAACATTCACTTTGTGGATTAATTAAACATTTTAATTTCTAATAGCAAACAAAATGAGAACAATATAATGCCTAAATAATTCCGAGAGTTCTCATAAACAGTCCAAGACCTTCTCACATAAAATTATGAAGAAAAATTCATCTGTTCACCATTCCCTTCCTCTAGGCTACTGGATAGCCATGGACTTTGCACCTTTGATACTTAATATAGTTACTTCAAATGCAGCCCATCTGTGACTTGCAAATTAGCAATTAACTATAACATGCTGACATCTCCAAGATACAGTGCTAAGTCTCCACAGCTGTGGAAGTGTGCTCCATATTGTGGCCCACAGACCCTATCCTCTGGTATCCAGAGTGGATTTCCAGTGTGACTCCCTTCTTTCCTATTCATAGGCGTTTCCAAGTAAATGTAGTTTCTAGATATGGGTGCAGGGTGCATGTGGATACACAGGTTAGGGAGCAGTTGTATCTCCCAGTTTAGATTTGTATGATAAAGGAAGGGAAGGACAACCTGAGCAGTAACCAAGCTCTGAAAGGAATTTATGCATTTTATTTCTTCACTGCATTCCTGCTCTTTGACCTTGGTCAAGTTTCCTCAACTGAGTCTCTGTAAAATAAGTGTGGAAATTGATCCAGCTTATAGGATAAGAGATGGAGATAGAGCACATCTGTGATCACAGGAAGGGGGGCTTTTTTAATACAAGAGGCTAAGCACCACATATAGTTGAGTTTCATGTACACAGGTGTCTCAGTAGTAGACATAAAGATTTGGTTTGTCAATAAATGGCCATTATTTTTATTCTCTATTGAAATACAATAAGGATAGGGTGAAGGATAAAATCTTACCTCCAGAAAAGGTAGAAAGTTTGGGTATTCACAGTAATAGGTTAGAAGATTCAACTTTAGGTTTGAAGAAGAATACTTTCTACAAAACCCAGACTGTCATAAAGTCTAAATTACCTGTGTAAGGTTACTAAAGTTTAAACTAAACTACTCTAGCTTTTCCCAGACTAATCATAACTCTGTGTTACCCTTCAGTTCTCAACCAAAATGTTCTCAGAAAAGGGGTATCCCTCTGACTTTTCAAGGGGAAGGTCATAGCAGGCTGCAAACCTTTACAAATTCCATATTAAGTCCTTGGAAGTTACTTGTCCTTTCCTATTGTTTTCACATGCTTATGAGCAGCTGCTGCAGTCTGAGCCCTGGTGGACTGGGAGCATTGGAAAGCCGCAGAGCATCACAGAAAATAGGTTTAGGCAGTTCTGTAGAGAACCTTGGAGATGGAGAGTGAGGGCTGATTGCTTTATTCTGGCATGGCCTCCATAAATGAACAGCGTTTTTCTTTCCATCTCCTGGTCCTCAATTTGCTCCCTGGAAGTCCCCCAGGATGCTGACTGGTGACAGACAAGGACGCACACCCTGTATGCACTGCCCCACACCCCGGGCCCAGCCACAGCCCAGAGTCCTCTGGCAAACTCAGCTCTGCTGTTCATAGTTGTTTTCCTTTCCTGCAAAGATTGGCTGTGAATCTTAATAACTTGTCTGAGACATAGGAGGATTCTGTTTTTCTTTCCCAAGTTAATGCCAATGTGCCTGTTAATATGGGATGAGCTCAATTACAAATCAGCTGTTTTTCCAAGCTAGAGCAAACCAAGGCACTGTGTGCAGGTTAATAGGAGAAAATATTTTCTGTACCTACCCCTGAACCTAACCAATCCTTTCATTTTGTGATCTGGGAGAAACAAAAGGCACTGGAGAAGCTGTTTCGTTTTCTCTCATCTCACCTACCGTTTCTTAACCGACAATAAAACAGAAAGAAAGATAGCACAACAAGTATTTTTCATTTGTTTTGTAATATTGCTTCAAACACATGATGTGCTTTGAGAGCATAAGACATCATCTCTGACATGAATGGGTTAAGATGAGGGAAAAAAAGATGTAAAATGCAACCAAAAGGAACTATCTGACAAGGACATGAGACTTGGTAATTAACAAGTTTGGTAAAGATTTGTCTTTATGGTAGTTACAAAAATCAGGTCAAGTTCCATGTACTTTAATGTGCCGCAGCAATGCAGTCACCACCAGCTCCATACGATACTGGTGGGATCCTCATGAAGCTATAAAGACATATACTGAGATTTTAAGTTTCCTTGTGCTGTTTCATCAGGCACATATTTCAGATGAGCCCACAGAGCCAATAATGCAGAAAAAAAAGAGAAATGTTCACATGTAAAAGGTTAAAATAGCACTCTAGTTGTAGGGCACATATTAGTTTCAAGGACTGATCTAAAATGCTTGTACATGGGTTATTAGCAGTGGTTGTGCTTCTGCAAGAACTTGCTCACAGACTATTGCTTGCTTACTTACTACTTAATGATTTCATCCATGATTACACAAAATCATTGCTAAAAACACTGTCATGTCCACCAGGCTTCTGTGGAAGAGGAAGGTACTTTCTTCTCCAGCTTTAACTTGGGGGCCCTTTTTTGGGATCCAATGTCAGAAAGATGTGGAGTCAGAAAGGGCAAATATCTCCTTTTAAAGGGTGACAAAGAGGAGAGTGCTGATTTTGGTTTTGAATCTATTATTGGTAAGGATAATGATGAAAGTCTGCATTCAGTTCTGCTATGCACATACTTACAAGATGGTTTGAAAGAGATCACAGAGAGGAATGATACAGCAATTTGGGTGCGTTTGAATTTGGTAGCTGAAGTTTTTTCATTCATATGTTTATCAGGAAGGGCTTCTACTTGCCTGAAGTGGCTGATGGTATCCCATACCTTACTCTCAAGGATGTTTAAAGGTAGTATAAGCTGATATATATAATACTTTCAGAAGTTTTCCTGATGTGTGCCACAGAAAACGTTTTTTTGATGGCATAGTGTGATCACTTGGCCCTAGACCAGCACTCTCCCAACCCTAAATAACTCTCATGAAGCCTTTTTTCTTTTCTCCTGACACCAGCATGCTCTTGGTCTCACCTACATTTCCTGCCAAAACACTCTCAGGAAATATGAGTGTTTGTATCTTGTGACCCTCTCCCATTTAGGACAAACTGAATCATGCTGTATAGTTCAGCTGAGTAATAAAATATAATCTGATTGGCAGGAGGTATTAGAGTGGGCCACATCATTACAGATCCTCTTTTAACCCAGTTTAACAAGTTGCTCCTGAGAAGTTATTTATTCTAGCTGTCAACATCTTGTTGTTGAGATGACAGCGATCAAATCTCTGTTAGATCCTAATCTTATTCTTCTTACTCCACCTCCAAGTATCCGAGAGTCTCATATAAGCAATATCACTTTTTGTCAGCAAAATTATTTGTTTGACGTTGATCATTTGCTGAAAGGTACAACAATGCATTTTTTTAATATTTACAGCTATTATTAGCATGAGATAGGGATGGAATAAATAGCAGGCAATAGTGAATCATGGAGTGTTGAAAGTCTGAATTGTTGCTATGTTGAGCATGCCGATCCATATACACAACAAGAATGTATTTCACAATTATGAAAACTTAGCAATGCGTTCCCAGCTGCATAGATGTCACAGCAGCAAATTATTAGTCAGAGACTGATGTTCTCATAGAGTCCTGGGAAGACCTCACTAGCTAGCAGAGTGCCAGACCCATCTCTATTATGAAGTTATAGGAGTTCTTTTATTATGCCTCTTGATGCTGGGAATTGGGGAAAAGCTATGTATTATCTGTCAGGCAGATTCCACCTCAACTTGAACAGTCCTCTGACTTGGGAAACTCTTATCCCTAAATGATGTATTCTATCCTGATTTTATCTTCTCCAGCCCCCTAATCCTAGACAGTCGTGCAACTCCACCATGCCATCCCATGTACGTTATACTGGACAGTGAAATTACTTGGACAGTGAAATTACTTGGAAATTGCTTGTATGTAGTTGCAAATTACTTTGCATGTATGTTTGAAAGTATAATTAAAGCTTGAAAAATATCTGGAATTTTCTTGAAAGTAAAGTTTAGAATTTTATTTGGAATACGTGAATAATTTTTTAATTGTGGGAAGCTTAATATTTTAGGCTTGTGACATATTTGAAATAAAACATACCACCTACTGAGTTCAAAATTATTCATTTAATATGCTATCTGTCTCTTGGGCCATTTATGAATGCTAGCACATCTCATTCCTGCAAGGGAGTTTCAGCAAGTTCAATTTCAAATGTGGGTACTTAAAAGTAATAGTCCTGATTCTCATATGAGATCACTGAGGTCTGTTCTTCTAGTGACAAAAATTGTAAACTCAACACACAGTATATTTGTGTCACAATGGAGCCAGCTGGTATATTTGAAGGTATTCACAAAAGTGTGAAAATATTGCCCCGGGTGGGGAGCAAGCTGTCCTAATCAGCTCTGCCTCTAATTGACTGGTTCAGACAATCAGGACGTTCAGCTGTCGGAGCAACTGGATGTGCTTATGGGCAAATAGATGCTGCCTATACCGATCCATCCTGAATGCTTGGGATGAACTCATCAAGCCTTGCTGACCAGAACCAGAACCCATGTTGAAAATGTCTTTCTAACTAAAAGAATGTACAACTCTTCTCCACTGAGTGATAAGCTTTGCACAGGGCTGTACGTCTAGGACAACATGCCCCCCATGTCATCTCAAGCATATTCAGCTGTTTATAGAAAGGAAGCAATTCATTTCCTTCCTCTCATGCAGCTTCCTTGCTAATTCTGCAAAGTCTGGATCTCCTACATCTGTTCAGTACAATTTCTGCCTTACTGAAAGATATGTTGTAAAGAAAAAAGAAAAAAAGCAATTATGTCTTCTCTCTCCCACTTCTCATGGAAAACAGACAACTTACACAAATGAATATCATTTCAAAGATTTTCTTTACCAGTACTGAATGTGACAGACACATCTCTTCTGGAAATACCAATTTATCAGAGTACCTCTTCACTGCAGTTGTATTTTTTATATGTCAAGGGGATCCTGACACTTAGCTCCTCATTTCTTATGCTGATTCAATGATTTTATTTTGGGATTGTATGTTAAAGACTAGCATGTTCGTGCATAAAAGGGAAATGTGTTACTTTCTGATTCCCTTTGCATGGGTTGGCTTTGGGCAGTCATCTTTATAAAGTCTGTATTTCAGATCTGTATGAAAAAATCAGTATGACCCCTCATCACCTCTCCTATCTCCTCCTCTTTACAGCAGAGCATCTCATGTTTTTACATTACTTTATCCCTCTCACTGATGAATAAAGTTGGCTTCATATTTTGAAATATTTACAGAATCACAGAATCACAGAATGATAGGGGTTGGAAGGTACCACTGGAGATCTTCTAGTGCAACCCCTCTGTCAGAGTAGGTTCACACACAGGATTGCATCCAGGCAGGTTTTGAATGTCTCCAGAGACGGAGTCTCCACCATCTCTCTGGGCAGCCCATTCTAGTGCTTTGTCACCCTCAAAGTAAACAACATCCTCATGTTTAGATGGAACTTCATATGTACAAATTTGTTTCTGTTACCTCTTGTCCTACCACTGGTCACCACTTTTGAAAGTGAACAGCCTTGAAAATCTTAAAAAAATGCAATTATCTACATTGCTTTTTTAGGCTTCCTCTGCAATTTCATTTCCACTTTTAAGTAATTAAAAAAAAATAATACTTACTACATTCATTTGTACACATAGTGAGAAGGAAGCCTGCCTTTTCTTTGCCATAGGAATATTGCTGAGAAATACATTGACTTATCTCATTGTTGGAAATACAGATGTAAACTATGTGGAGCTTTTCATGGTGTGTATTTATTTCTGTCATTCCTGCATAAATTTCTGGATTTCAGAGCAAAAAGCTTCTGTCTACACTGGTGAAGGAGACATTAAGATGGAGAGCTGGTTATGAAATGTTGTAGAAATAAAGTAAAAATTACCCTTAAAGCAATTTGACTAATAAAGATTATTTCCCATGGATTTGTCTTTCATTTAAATCATGTGGTATCCAGTAACACTCAAATCTAGATATACTACTTTGCAGAATTCTGTCCTTAAAGCAAACTGTGAAGCAAGCGCAAAGATAACTGCCCTGTTGCTCCTACCGAGTTGAGGCATTGTGCTCTAGAAAATGTATGCCCCGGGGAGGAAACTGGAATGACACACACTTTGCAAAATAAATTCTGCGCCATGGCCCTTGCTCTAAGGATGGCTAGTGCATTCAGTGTGGACAAGACACAGGACAGTCCTTTTGTTGGTGGGCAACATGGTAAGAGTTGTGGAACTTAAGTTATGAGTTACAAGTATGAAAATCTAGGGTTTTTCTGTACTTACAAAGGTGGCATGGCTGGGTATCAGGGTTGTGTCTCTGCACTCTTCAGCCATTAATTCCCTGGGTAGTCAAGAACCCAGCAGCCAGTCATTTGCCTCAGTGAGATAACAGGCTCGTTTGAGACAGTGGACTGATTTGAAATAGGTGCTTGATGTAGGTTCTCCACAGCAAAGTGTTTGACTGGGTGCATCAGAAACTCTCCAGATGGGAATTTCAGACAGTGATGGAGATTCTCCCCAGGCAACCATTTGTATGCTCGAATGTGTTGATTCGCATCCCGGATGGAGCATCCTGGAGTTGCCCTGGATGTTCTGCTGTAGAACTGGTACACATACATAGATAAGACATGGAAATCATAGAATTTGTTGTTGCAGCTACATAAAAGGCCACATAACCCATTTTTGTTATATGTAGTTAAGATATTTAAGAGTTGTTTTGTATGTAGTTAAGATAATCATGTGCTGGAGTAGTCATGTGGGACCATGACCCAACCAGATTAGAACTTAGTAGAGGAGCAGCTCTGGGAATCTGGACCCACTCAAAGACACTGCTGCAAGGACTCCTGCAGTAGAGACTCAGGTCACCACTGGACAGCAACTGGCAGTCATGTTTGAGAGACCGGATTCCCTATGCAAGTGTTTTGACACCAGTATACCAATAATTTTACTTTTTTTTAAAACAAACTTTCTGTCCACACCTATACAAAAGCTAGAAAGTCAGGATCTCTAACTGACTTTGTGAATCTTGCATCTCTTTTTTTTTTTTTTTTTACTGTCATTTGGCTTTATCACATTGGAAAATACTCTGCTCCAACTAGATTATATGGCAGTTGTTCATTTTTTTTTTTTTTTTTCTGGCAAGCAGGGTGCCCTGGTTTGAGCTAGACCAGATCTAATTCTGGTCAGTGATTTTACTTTATAGTTCAGTCTAAGTAACTGCACTTTCTAAAGTTAATGGCAGATTTTCTCAGACAGCGTCTGCTTCTAGCAGTGATAAAACTCCATGTTTAGAGTTACTACCAAGGATTGGTGTGCAGAAAGGCTCTTGACCTTGCTTCTGTACAGACCAAGGTCATTGCTAAATCTAGTGTACCACAGTGGGGTGCCGCAAAGTGAAAGGTTGCAGCTGCAGGGAGGAGTGGCCAGGACAGGTGACCCCAAACTGACCAACGAGGGATTCCAGCCCATATACAGCATATTCAGTAGAAAGCTGAGAGATCACAAGGGTGAAGCCACTTCTTCAGTAGCCACCATCTGAAGAGGACTGTCTGCTCTGCCTTTGATCCCAGTCCATGAGTTCCTGAATCCAGTTCCAGAATCCAGCCCCTGAATCCAGTTCCCATTTGCTGCTGAGTCCAGTGTGGGAATTCCCCCGTACCTGCTCTACAGCATCAGTGGTGGCAGTGACATAATTGCCACCAGGGGGGGTTGGGTTTGCTATTGGCTTTGTATATATTTGTAAATATTTGTTTGTTATTTTTCATTTTAATTTGTAATTATTTTCATTAGAGCTGTTTTAGTTTTTCTTTTCCAATCATGTCTCTCCCTTATTCCCCTCCACTTCCCATGGGGAAGGGAAAGGGGTTAATAGGGAGGGTCTGTCATTCATCTAGTGGCCAGCCTAGCCCTAACCCTTGAAACAGCTTTGAACTTCTCCAAGCTGAAGAGGATCTGTCTTTCTTCCACCATCTGGGTGAATGATCTGGTGAACATGTTCTCCTATAAGAGATGAGTTCTTTCTTCTTCTCTGATCATGCTTCCAAACAAAAGTAATCCTTCGTAAATTGAGACCTCAGGAAATATGTCTCAGATAGAGCTAGATGGAAATAAGTGCCAAGTGTTTAGGCAGAGCAGACTCCCTTCTTGGCTTTAGCTTCATAAATTCTAAGTTGTACTTTAGGGGTTGATTGTCTCTTATTTAGTGCTAGACTTCTAATCTGAGTTAGTTATTTAGATTCCTTCTGCTATCAATAGAAAGAAATACACAGTTCTAGGATGCAATTCATAATACTTCCAAGACATGTTTCCATTTCTCTCTATTAATTACAAAGACAACTTTGGGTATCTAGGTTAGATGCTAACATATGGTTTGCAGATATTGAAAGTTGGGCAAAATTTTCCCACACACTCCAAGGCTGTGTCAGGAAAAGCATTGTGAGCAGGTCAAGGAAGGTGACTTTCCCTCTCTTCTCAGCCTTGGTGAGATGCCTCTCCAGTGCCGTTTCCAGGCCACAGCAGTGTTGAAGAGCTTGGAGCGTCTGACAGATGAGGAGAAGCTGAGAGACCTGAGACCATTCAGTGTGGAGAAGAGAAGGTTCTGGGGGGATATTATCGAAGTGTGTGAAGTTAAGGAGTAAAGAAGTTAAGAAGACCAAGCCACAGTCCTATCAGCAGCACTCAGCGACGGGGCGAGGAGCAATGGGCACAAATGGAAATAAAAGAAATTCTGCTCAACCAAAAGAAAAAAGTTTTTTTTATTCTGCAAGTGGTCAAACACTGTCACAGGCTTCTCAGAGAGGTTCTGGCATGTCCATCCTTGGAGATATTAAAAATATGACTGGACATGGCCATGACCTGCTGTAGTTGACCCTGCTCTGCACAAGAATTGGACTAAATGGTCTCCAGAGGCACCTTCCCACCATTCTGTGATTCTGTGGAAATGATTCAAATTCATGGCATCTATGTTTAATCCAGTAACCTTTCTTATATCTTCTTTGTTTCTTTTTCTAGCTTTTCCTTGATCTTAAGGAATGTGACAGATCTCTAGCATAACATCCCAAGAAACTGTTCTCATTTCAAGAATTTTTATTATCTGAAACTGAACTTCCCATTACAAATTCTCATAAATAATGAACTTGAAAAAAAAAATATCTAATAGTTGCCTCATGTCAGAAAAAAAAATATGTGAAAGGATCTTGGACTTCTGTTTGCAAATCTGAATATATCTAAATATGAGTCTTGTACCTGAATAATTGCACTAAAGAAGATAATCCTATGTGATCTTTGTACAGGGCTTTATCTTGAACCCCTTGCTCGCGTTTCTATTTTATCTAACTAAAGACTGAGAAGAAAGAACTCTGAAGATATATTGCTGTATTGTGTAAACGTGAAATATTTACCGTGTATTTGGACCATGGATTTCATACTCTGACCTAATTCTTGCCTACAAGTACACCCTGAAAAATGGAAAGTTTATCTTTTGATCTCAAATTCTGCCTAATTAGGACATAAGGCTTGTTTGCACTAATAAAAAAAAAAAAAAACATTCCATAGGAGAAAATTGTTTTTTGTTTTGTTTTCATATGTGAAGTGTTAAATTAAAATTAGATTTGCCATGTCAAAACCCACTCCGAACAGCACCTTTGTAATATTGTATAAAATGGAAGATGAATGAGCAATATTCCTAGTACTAGGAAAATATGGCTTACAGTTTCTGTCTTTGAACCACAGCAAAGTAGCTGGATAAAATTCCAGAGAAGTAAATAATGCATCAATAATGTTTGCAATGCTTCCTTAAGTTACTTATGCAAAACAAACAAGAGGTTTACTTAATGTTGGCGTAACTATTCCCCCTATTAGGTTTGATCAATTGCTTTGTGGTCATGTTCATTAGACAGCCTAATCTGAACCACAATTAGATTTTATCCTTTTAAAAGACAAAGCAGAATCCCAAGCCATTAATTAAAGGGTCTGACTACAGTTGGTTGCAAGATGGATGTTGCATACCCTTTACTGATGACTCAACTCAGCAAAACAAAGCACTTTAGTTTTAAGTGGCAAATACCCTAGCTGTAATTGAATGCAAACTTTTGCTTCTGGAGCAAAGGAAATCATTTCACATGTGGATCCTTGAACACATGAGATACTAATGCGAACCACATGGATAAGGTAGATTTACATAGGGTAAACTGCAAGTATGATGAAAATGTTTGAAATAGGGGAGGCTAGTATACATTCCTGCACCACTTATCTGCTGTACTGTTTCTCTCAGATACTGAAAAACATTTAATACTTAGTCTTAAGACCTGCTGTATCTAATGCTGCAGTATCCCAATGGCAAAAACCAATTTATGGAACCTAAGAATCAAAAAGATAATTACTTTTGTACTACAACTGAAAACTACAGGTCATCTAGAACATTAATGCCAGACAGAAGGTCTACCTCTTCAAATGTAAGAAAAACTGTCTCTAGGTAAATAAATCCAATCTATTACTTACTGCATGGTTCATCGCCTCTTCAAATGCCCCCTGACTGCACTTCATGGATGTTCCCCAGCCCTTGCTTTACGGTAGGATGCTCCCTCATGCTATCCAAAGCATAGGATGCACATTCCCCTTCCATATATAAATAAATCTGTATTCTTGGTGTTTTTCTTCCCCAAACCACAAAAAGTCTTAAAAAAGTTGCTGGTCTTTATGAAGAACTGATATCATCTAGCCAGACAATAAGCTGCACTTGACCATGCACGCAGTTAATACTAAATGCTCCAGGTTTAGATCTCTACTTCTCCATAGATTACTGTATGGCCATGGAAAATATCAAAAGGGAACTTAGCAGATGGTTTTGAAGGTGGGTAAGCATGGCAGTTTTAAAGTATGAAACTTGGGCTTCTGTGGATAAAATGACAGTATTTCTCAAACGCCATGGGCTCTTGCAAGGGTCTCAGCTCCTGTAGTAACTGAGAAGCATAAGATGCGAGGTGGAGGGTAAAGGTGAAATTTGGATGCAGTAACTAAAGTTTTAAAAATAGCAACCACATGGGTAAAGGGATTTTTTTAAATTAAAGAAAAGAAAAATCAAGATTTTTTTAAATGCAGGACTTGCTGAGGCTTTCATCTGGTGTCTATTTGGGTGTCTCTCCCTTTCCATGAGTTTTGAATAATAAAACTATTACCTAGAATCTTTAAAAGAAGAAAAAAAAATCTGCTCATTGCCAACAAGGGAAAAATATATCGCAGACCTTGGCAACAAGGGCCTGCAGCTCTACCAGTCATCTCAGCGTGTAGCCAGAATTGCTAGTTCAGCTATAGGAAAGCCAAAGCATGCAGAAAGACCTTATTTTAATTACCTCATTGTCCATTATTAATAGAGAACCCATAGAAAATAAAAAATACAAATTGTAGATAAACACAAAAGCCTATTTTTAGTTTGTGGGCTATATGAGAAGAAGGTACTTTGCAGCCACAGGAGGTTATCTTCTATTTCTCCTGTTCATCCTAAGTCTACCTACACAGCTGTCTGCTGGGGTATTATCTGCTAGAAATGCTCTCTGGCCCTACCAAATCATGCTCATGCACTAGGCTGAGGGGATGGCAAAGAAAAACCTTGCAGTTAGCTTGAGGAAGGTATGTCTGGCATACAGGTCATCATGAGACTTGTTATGATTTTTCATATAGATATTCATAGACCATTCAAAATCCTAGATATCAAACCTATAGATCAGATCTTTGTGACAGTGAGCAAAATGCTGAGCTGAAAGCACTGAGGCAAACCATCATGTTCATCAGGTTGTCTTTGCTGGGTGTTTTCAGCAGACAACTGAAAAAAAAAACCTGCCCAGATCTGTATGCAATATATCATTAAAGATTAGAGGTACTTTAAGGAAATTCACCCATGAATAGGAGAAAAAAAGGGAAAATACTCCTAGTTTTGCTAGTTGTGGGGCCTCTGCAGACTTTGCAACAGAACAAGTAGTTAATTTTTTAAATAAGCAGCTTTCTTGCTGAAAAATGTTTAAAGCAAAATATGGGGAAACGTCTGTATTTTGGCTTATGAAAAGAAAAGAATATTTACATAAACAGCATGAAACTTCCAATGTTACTATTCTAAGAAAAGGTTTTGCTGGATTTTCAGTTCAAAATGACTTGTATACTGACATTTAAGTTACTTAAAACACAGAAGTATGAAGCAAAATGAAATATTTGGAACCATATAAATGACAATTTCACCTATAATGTTGCTTCATGAAAACTCTCGGTATTTTGATTTCTGATATTTGTAAGGTTTAAATTTTCAACATTTCTCAGTCTTTGTAGGATGAAAAATGGGTCTCTCCTCTTTATTCATTAAGTCTTTTTGAATGAAATAATGAAGACAATTATAGGGGTGCTTTGCCTGTGATTAAATATTTTCCCTGGAGGAACTGCATTCTACCTTAAAAGTAAGAAAATGAAGCATTTGATCAAATATTCATTGAATTAAATGAACATTTCCCCATTGATTTTATTGGGTTATATATATCATGCAAAACATGAAGGGCTTCACTTTCAGAAATGCAGATGTATAGCTGCATGCTTAAACATGCATAGGCGAGTAACTGCAAACTGTTCCACTGATTGTACAGATTGTCCTTCCAGTCTTGCAGACTTGTATACGTATTTGAAGACGACATGTATATATGTATGCCTATCATGCACATATATATGGAAAAGAACATAAAATATTTATGTATTTTGGACTACATCTTCAGACCAAGTATTCTTTTCTACCCTAAAAGGAACACCAAAAAAACCCCTCAAACTGGTAACAGCCTAGATTTATTTGAGTTTTCTGATATATTGCTGCCTACTTGCTCATTAGACAACCTTCCTCTTCCTAATTTATCACTTTAACATCAGGTTTAGCACAAAGAACTAGCCTGCAAAAGGTAAAAAAAAATCCCAAACTATAAATTATACTGACCAGTTCACATTAGTGTGAGTGTTAGCAACACCAAGGTGTTTCTATTTATCACCATTTGTTTTGATGGGGCACCATTCATTTCATTTATCATTTGATCCCTTTCAATTATTTATTCTTGGGAAGAAGTACAATCAGCATTATTTAGTTAGGACTGTGTTCACCCAACAGGTTTTGTAAAGTCTATTAAAAGAAAACAGTTGCTGGATATTTGTGCATTAGGTCTAGAGTTTTCCTCCAGTATCTGCCTACTCTGTGATTTAAAAACATATTTGTTTCTTTATTGTTACAGGAAGCCAACATATATTTATGCATTTAAGCTCAAAAAGAGTGTAGCATAAGCATATAATCATGTAATGGTTTGTGTTTGAAAGGACCTTAAAGATCATCTAGTTCCAACCCCCCTGCCATGGGCAGGGACATCTACTAGACCAGGTTGCTCAAAGCTCCATTCAACCTGGTCTTGAACACATCCAGTGTTGAAGACTAAAGTCTTCTAAGCTGAAGTAAATCTACTCTCCTTCAGTTTTAAACTGTTTCCCCTTCTCCTGATGCTACAGGCCTTGGTGGAAAAAAAAAAAAAAAAAAAAAAAAACCAAAAAAACCCCAAAAACAACCACTCTCTTTTTTTTATAAGCATATTCATATGAATATTTTCTTTCCAACTTCAGGGTAACACTTCCATCTGGAAAAACAGCCAATCTGAAAATTTTCTACCAAGGAATTTTGTGTGCATCTTACTGTTTGGTCTGGGGTCTGGGGTGTTGGAGATTGTGTTCTTTGGGAGTTTTGCTCAATTTTGGAAGCATTTGGAATCCTCAGGAAAGATGTGGGACACATGATTCTAAACATGAAATAAAAACGACAAAATTAGCTCAAGTATTGTACAACCTGCTTAGGCCAGCTGAGTCATGTTGGGTAATAAGTCTGTCAACTTCTCACACCTCTCCTTCCCCTGTCATCATCTATCCAAAGGAAAGACAAAGATAGAAAGATAGATAGATAGATAGATAGATAGATAGATAGATAGATAGATAGATAGATAGATGCATGCATGCATATATCCAAGGGACAACTTAGTTGTGTGTACCTAAGTTCAGGGGGTGCTCTTGGACTGTAAATCCCAAAGCAGTTCTCACAGCGTTTCTGCATTACTCCCTGCTAACCACCTGGACATGTTGGGCATCATGAATTTAATTTTAGAGTGCTTAACCTCCAGTTTGCTCTGGGAATCTCATTGCTGGACCCTGACTTCTTAGGCAACAGCAACCCTCTGTTGTACCAGCAACTGTACCTCACCACCTTTGTGAATTTGAGCCTTACTCTGTAAGTGGCAGAGAATGCAATATTATGAATAGACAAATGGTGCCCAGAAGGATGAGGTAACAGTCAAATGTCAGATGTAAATTTAAAGTGTGAGTTGATACATCACTAATGAGTTGCTCTTACTGTCAGTGACAAATTCGCCTGTTGTTTCTGGTTTCTCATATGACTCTATCTTCTCGTACACCAGTCCTGAGCACCCGGATGTTTAAGAATATTGAAAAGGAGGAGATCTGTGCCTGAGAGTTGGTGTTGATACCAAGGAAACAGTAAGTTTGAGGGTCCAGAACAAATTCCAGTAGAGCAAGAGGGATATTACTCATCCTCAGTATTTGAATCATTACTCTTGGAGGAAGAGGACTCTGACTTCTAACTGTTCTTCTCTTAAGTTTTTCATTTGGCCCTCCTTTACAAGAGATGGACAAAGTCTTTCCAGGTGCCATTTTCAAGTTGTCAGTTAATTACTTGGTAATCCCTGCAGTTAAATACTTCTTTGTTCTTCATTTAGCCCCAGCTAAAAATTATGACAAAAAAGCTGATAGGCTTAGCAAGGGGCTTTCAGAATCATAGATGAAAAGCACTGTGTATAACTTTACTTTGTGAGACACATGCCACCCCTTAGCTTCACAAACCTCTGACTTTCTCTGGGTAGCAAAAAAAAAATATTCAATGGTAAGAAACAAATCCAATTTTCAACAGCTTTTTAAAGAATGAATTGCACAAAGATGCTCCTAAATTAAGAAGTCCATAAATATTCCTGCCCCCACCACAACAGTCATACAGCCCCACCAACCATTTCTGTGCCACAAAACCCCCTAGCAGCTAAGACTGTTTTTAATTGTCTCCAGGAGTCCTGTCTGTGACAAAACACCAACCAAACTCATGGAAAAGAGTATAACCTGCATCCTCTTAGCCTCTAAATAAGTAGGAAAGTGCCCTGAGTAGAGGTCAGGAATATATCTGCCTTTGTGTTTTGTTCATTTGCAAAACAGGGACTCACGGGGGCACAGCAGGACAAAGAGGCCTCCATCTGTTGTGTGGATCTACGTTGTTTTCTGCAAGTTTTACAAGAAATAACCAATACTTCATTAGGAAGTAATAATTTGACCTTCACTTCAAAATGTGCCTTAGTCTGCTGAAGAAGATATAGCTTGAGATACTCAGCTTCAGCAGCCAGTAGTATTGAGAAAATAGTCAAAAGAGTATGCAGAACCTGACATCACATCCCTGTGCCACCATAAACACCTAGAAGGATCATGTGGGAGCCACAGACTCCTGTATTTTATTCCCATTTCTTAAATGGTACTTTCCTGAGCTACAGGAGTGGTGTGAGAACCAAGGCCACTGCAGTATCCCATGCCTTGCCACGAGTGGAGAACACAGACAATTTATATATGTAAAAAATATATAATTCCTTTTTGGAAATTGTTTTTAAGGTTTTGAAAGACAGATTCAGGTGCTTTAAGTGGTACATAGTTATCCAATGATTTTTACAAAATTGTCTAATCATTTCATAGTCAAACTTAGGTGCTCCCACCTTATATACTTCCCAGTCTTTATCTGCAAAATTCTCCTTCTCAGGGAGATACCAGCTCTGTCACAGTTCTACCCTTATGCTGCTCCAAGAGAGCCTCAAGGACACCACCAGGTGTCACACACCTCGGCTCTCCACCAGGTCACCCTGTCTGCATCAAACCTTTTATGGGATGTTCAAATAAAATTACCCAACAGTTCAGTCAAAGCTCTCAAGCTCTTGGCCATGAAGGAGGAAGTTAAGAAGTAAGAGACAGATGTATGTGTAGAAAAGGTATAGGGATTTCCACTGATTATACCTGTCAGACTTTCTGAGGCTACAAGCCATGATTGTTTTAAACAAACAGAATCTATACATTGAGACCCAAGTTTGTGAAAGGGCACAAACTGCCAGACATTCCCCATCACAAGGAGTGAATAGGCTTGTGATTGCAGTTTTCTTCATACTTTCCTGCTCCAAAGGGCAGCATCTGGGCTTTAGGCTGCTATCATAAAGGCTTTCTTTTGGGGTGCAAGATGTGCAGCATAGGAGTAGTTTAGACAGTAAACCCGAAGGCTATTAGACAGCAGGAAAAATACCAAAGGAAAGAACAAGTGCAATTAATAAAACATAAAACATTTGCTCCATAAAAATCTAGAATATCAACATTACTGCTTCAAATTAGTTGAAGAGTAATTATCCCCAAGATGTTCTGGCACCTTCTACATCTTGCTTGCAAAAGTTTGACAGAACAAGAAAGACCTGGCAAAGATCAGGATATCAAAACTCTCTTGGGTTAGTAAAGGGAAAACAATTTAACTATTTTAAGTGAAATGACAATATCATCAAAATTGGACAGCACTGGCTATCTGTGTAGGGAACGTGTACACTTGGGTATCTGATCTGCAGCAAAGGTGACCTTGCATAGTCTCATCTGACAGGAAAGCAGATTAAAATTCCAATCTATTTCAAATATTGTCATTACCTACTTATAATAAACAATACAAACCTAGTGGAAGAGTCCAGGTGATTGTTTATGTAAGTGCTTGATTTGCTGAAATTGTTCTGCCTTTTATGCTGAGATGATTTAGACAGAGGATTTATTTACCAGCTTTAGGAGCATAGGAATGCTTTGTGAACATGGTGGGGAAAAGTCCTTATGCAGCTTTACCATAAAGAAGGTCTCCTTATGAGATTTGTAACATAAGATTCAATATAAATATTTCCACCGTTCATCTGTGGTAAGGAAAGAAGAACACCTTTATATGTCAGTGGTGCAAAGGCAGCAGTCAAGGTTAAGGCTCTCTTTGAGGCATATTCCTCCTCTGACTAGAACAGGTGAGAGTTACTGGAGACAGCCAGTGTGTGCCCTGGGGAGGGGCAAAAGTAGCGATTCCCACAGCCCTTCAGTGCACTGAGTGTCAGATGTAGCAGAGGAACAGATATCTTTTCTTTGCCCAAGAAGAGAAAGGAGTGGGGGAGGAGGATGCGCTCAAAGTGTCGAGACAGTCAAAAGAAAGAAAAATGGGCTGCTGGATGCCCTTCCCTCCCACCAGATTCTGAGAAGAATACTGTGCTAAAACATGACATTTAGACTTAAGCACTTTAAACAGTCCCCCGAGCTATGTTAAGGGTGCAGAACAGCTGTATGTATAATTAAGTAAAGCTAATTACAATAAATTAAGTTAACTAGAAAATCAGTCAGAGCTTTTATGCCTAAAAGTTCTGTTGTTGCCAGAGTTGAAACTGCTGCAGGGCAAGATTCTGGGCCACTGCAGATTGTCAGAGATCTAATCACTTACTTTTATTTTTAAATCAAAATTGGTAACTGGAAAATGTAGGAGTAATGGGAAGGTTGTTCATGTGCCTGAATTTTAGCTCCAAATTTAGAATCTAGATGAGGAGGCTGATCTCTCTGGGATAATTTTAGAGCTGAGGTACATGTCTTCTCTTTCTCTTGGCTACCGAAGACTTCTTGAGTGCTCAAGTTGGCACCAGAATACAGTGTGAACATTTCCTTTGGCCATCTACCCAGCCATGCCTGCACAGCTCTACTCTAAAACTGTAGCAGGTGCAAAAACTTTTGTTCTAGCTCATCTTTTAAATATGACACACAGTCCAACGAAAATGTAGTCCAGCTCCATGAAACTCAGCAAAGTTATACTGTTATGTTGTTAGTGAGTCCTGACAGAGAGTGGGGTTTGCCTACCTGTTTGTGGAGATTCTTGTTTCTAGCTGTGCCGGTGAAAAAGAGGCAACCTGACAGGAGAAAGCCCAATTCTATTGTAACTGGTGGATAATGTAATGCAGCCAGATGAATAGTAGATACTTTGGATTTCTGGTGGCATGGCTACCTTGAGGATCAGCTCCAGGGAGAACATCGAACAGTATTGGTTGTTAAAGTTTTATGGAGAAAAGTGTTGAGAGGATTTTAGTTCTAGCTGTGGAAATGTGTGAGGCACAAATCTCTGGCTTTGAGTGCACACACTGGGAAAGGGTTGTATTTCTCCTTTTTCTTACACTCTTCCCAGAACATCTGCTGCTGTCCACTCTCAGAAAGAGGATACTGGGCTGGAAGGATCTTTGATCTCACCTTATACAAGTATGATGATAGCACAGTCTGCTCCTTCAGTTGTAGGATGTATCCTGAAGGAACAAATTGTGGTTCAGCTGGCACACAGCAAAGAGATGCCAAAGGCTGTGAGAATTCCTCCTGTGTCTCAGTGCTAGATGCTGGAGTTAAAGACCAGATTGTGAGAGGGAGAGCAATCTTTCTTTGCAGAGTAATGACTTTACTTTGTGCAAGGAGAAAGGAATTAGATTGGCAGCAGCTTTGATTTTGCTTTCTCTCCACAACAAGGCAATTCCTTGTGCTGGAGAATATAGACTGCTCTATGCATCACTGCCTCAAAAGTGCTTTCTTTTCTCCAAGCCCCTCCTGGAACAGTGCAAAAAGATGCCCCCCCAGTGCCCAAAACTGGGGCAAAACCTGGAGTGAGCCTCCTAGCAGCAAAAATATCATTGAAAACTACATTTAATTCATCTGCATTTGCCTTATTGACTAAGAAGGGATGTCACCACAGTAAAGATTTTTTAGAATAAAAATGAGTCAGTAACTATCTTTAAAGGATTCAGTTTAAGGGTAGGCGTAATGCAATCCACACAGGCTGTGAAATTATTCTCATCAGGAGGCTTAAGGAATGTTTCTGGGAACCAAGGTGAATTAAAGTTTGACCTTCTTTTTAATATTGTCTTTCTTGACACTTTCTCTTATATATACACTTGTTTTCAGGTTTCAGGAATGAACTGCATTGATCCTGTTTTTGGAGATCAGTCACAGTGGTAAATAGCAAGTCTCTGTGATTTATGACTGGGCTTGCTGATAGTACCTTAGAGATGTCTGAGCACCTGCAGCTAGAGAACCAGCTTTAGGAATCAGGATTTTAAGTCTTTCAGATACAGCTTTTCCAGCTGTGCTCATTTGTGAGATGAAAACAAATTGGACAAGACAGTGATAATTACCAGTGATGCTGACCACTGTTCAGCCCATGAGAAGCAGATTACTCTAGCTTTATAATATTCTTCAAAGCTCCCTTTGCTCATGCCATCCTTACCAGCCCTTTAGTAAAAGCTATCCATGCAGGGTTTCTAATAACACCAATCATAATGAAGGGACAGTGTCAGGAGCTAGTACGTATGCCATAGATTTGTTAAAATTAGTAGAAATTTTTTTTAGTTGGTGAAGTATTGAGACCAGTCAAAAGTGTTTATGTTGTTGTATTGACTCACAATGTGACTTCATACTAGCTACTCCAAGAACACAGCTACTGTGTGCAAGTCCTTGTTAGTCATCCTAAATGGCAGCAATACAAAGTCAAACCGTATTTGTGAACAGTAAGTTTAATGATGCATTTGCTTACCATTATTCTAAATGAAAACAAGGGTAGCATAGAACACACTCATGGCACAGCCATGCACACGCTATTATCTTTTCTTTATGTATGGCAATGATGGATATAAAGGCATCCGATACTATAGATAAACCTGTCAATAACATGAAAGAAAGACTGGGTCAGGAAAGACTCTCCTTAAACTCCAAGCTTTAAATCCATCCATTTTCACTGCAAACTAAGTGATGCAAGGATAAATTTGGCTGCACAGGGCTGGATGTTGCTATGATATTGATAGAAAGGGCTGTGCTATGCTGCAGTTTCACTTCTGGCTGCACAGCATGGAGCAGAGTGCTAAGGGGGAAGTCTACCACCCTCTGAGCCACTTCTGTGTCTGCCCTTTGGTACTGATGGAAAACTTCAGCATATCTAAGATTCATAAGCTGATTTGTAACATTACATCCTTTGAAATGAACACAGCAGCAGCAGCTAACAATTGTGAGAAAAACCCTGCAGGTAAATGGCACATCTGTATTGATCAAGAGTCACTTAATAAGGCATTGAAAACATGCCACTATTCATTAGCAGTGGTCGAAGGTACAGATTTTTAAGGCCAGGAGGAATCATTATGATTTGATAGTCCGACCTCCCATACAACATGAGCCAGAGGAGCCTCTGGCACAAGGCCAACAGCCATGTTTCAACTAAGTATATTTTCTAGGAAATAAAGTGCAACCTTAATTTTAAAAAAGCCTTTGGAAGAACAGTCATCTCAGTCCTTCATAATGTGTTCCAGTCACTAATGACACTGAGCAGTAATCTGTACTCTACTACTCTTACTGATCTCTACTAATCAGTTCATAGAGTTCAGAAGTAAGGTACAACCAGCTTTGGGCACCTTCGGTAGAGGTCTGCAACTGTGCTAGTCACACTACGTGCTTTTCACAGACTGTGGAGCAAATAGAAACTTTAAGGGAGTGATTCATCTAACCTATTTTAGATATCTGCTTTAGACTGAGATGAATTGTGCTTCACAATCCACTGAGAGTATTGCTTAGATCTGCATTGACAGACAGAGCTTCTAGATGGACCAGCTCAGATATAGACATCTGTATTCAATCAGATGAATCCTACCATCATGCATGACTTCTTCCTGCTGAAGTGTCTGGCCTTTCTGAGTCGGATGATTTTGGATACTATACCTTAGCCCTGCCCTTGTTAATGTACATATAACAGGATCCCTTAGTATTTGACTTGCTTCCTAATACTTTAAAATGTTCTTTCAGTTTCTTTCTTGGATTGTGAACAGGAGAACTGGACACAATATTAGATATCTGATCACATATCAGGATGGTAAATATAGCAGTGGTAGGAACAACAACATGTGACTAGCCATACTGGGTCAGACCCAATGTCTGTCTAGACAAATGGTTTATCTTTGACAGTGATGTGTAGTGAATGATTCAGGGAAAGTTTAAAAAAGGAAAGAAGTGAGTGATATTTTCTGGAATCCCGTGCCAGCTTTATAACAAACACAGACACCTCTGTGCTCAAGAGTTCTCTGCGGAATGTATTTACAAGAACTTGTCTCATTAGTATAAGCTTTTAGTTTTGATAACATTGTATGCCAATGAGTTTTAATAAGGAGCATTTAAAAAAACATTCCACTGTTTTGTTTTCTCGTGAATCTGCCACACTCTGGTTTCTTATCCTGTCTTATAGGTTTCATATCACAAGAGACAGTGACAAAATATTCCTCAGTATAACCTCCTTACGTGGGATCATCCTGTTTATCTACATTAGCTCTTTTTGCTATAGCACTGAGCAGCAGATCATCTGCTCCAAATCCCAAGATGTTTTTCAGAATTTCTGTTTCTAGAGGTGTGCTTTTTAACATAGGAGTCTTCGTCCTTGACATTTGGGTCTAAATTGAACATAGCTGTTTGAGTGCCAGCAAATTTTGTTTGTGGTTTTGGGGGGATTTACAAACTATATTGGGATATTTCTTCCTCAGATAATTAATAATGAAAGTACTAGACAGCATAGTGTCAAGAATCATATTTTGTAGAACTACTAGAACTTTATCATTATCTTCTATTTGTAATTACAATTCATGACATTAAATATTTAACTGATACTAAATGCATTTCATGTGGGCTGCATTCCTATATGTGCATGTATTGCACTGGTATATTTTACTTATCAAAACCTTGTGCTGTATCAAACTGAGCAGTTCAGTTGTTTAGTATTACCTACCAAGCCTGCAGTCTCAAGAGGAAGCACTAAGAGATGATACCTGTTCTCTTTGCATCCCCCTTGGTGAAGGAGGGAAATTCTTTAGGGCTGTTTACTGTTTTGCAAACAGAAGTACAGTGAAATGCTCTCTTAAAAATGATTATGAATGAATAAAATCTTTCTAAGATCTTCTTGCCTTATACTGTCTGCCACATTCTTCCTTCTCAGGTAAGACCCTGGAAGCACAGGAAGCAATTCAGAAGCTATATTTAGACCACAAATTAAGCACAGCCCTAAAGCTTAGATCAGGTTCAAACAAATCTGTCCCTTACTGGCTTGTGTGCCTAGGATTTTTTTGAGGGACAGAGGAGCTGGCGTGGTGCAAAACCAGACATCAGTGCAGCATCACTACCTGACAGGCTAGACATAACTGGAAAGAACATAAAGGAGCAGCTGGAGCCTGTGAGTGGGGATCTTACTTAGAAACCTGAGGTATCAGCCAGCAGAGATGCATTTATTTTAAACATACAAACAATGAAGTATCCAGATTTGCGAGCGTGCAAAGGTTGGAACCATGAACAGCCATGGCCCAAAATCACAGAATCACAGAATTTCCTATATTGGAAAAGACCTTTAAGATCATGCAGTCCAATCATTAACCTAACACTGTCAAAATCTTGATTAAACTGTATCCCTCAGCACTAAGTCTACACAGCTCTTAAATACCTCCAGGGGTCTTGACACCACCACTACCCTAGGCAAGCTGTTCCAGTGCCTGATAACCTGTTCAAGAAATAAGTTTTTCCTAATATCCAATGTAAACTTTCCTTGGCACAACTTGAGGCCATTTCCTCTTGTTCTATCACTCGTTACTTGGTTGAACAGACCAACCCCCACCTCTCTACAACCCCTTTTCAGGTAGTTGTAGAGAGCGAGAAGGTCTCCCCTGAACCTTTTTTTCTCCAAGCTAAACAACCCCAGTTCTCTCAGCCACACCTCATGAGACTTGTGCTTTAGCCTCTTCATCAGCTTTGTTGCCCTTCTTTGGACACAGCACCTCAGTGTCCTTCTTGCAGTGAGGGGCCCAAGACTGAACACAGTACTCAAGATGCAGCCTCACCAGTGCCAAGTACTGGGGTAAAATCACTTCCCTAGTCCTGCTGGCCACATTATTACTGATGCAGGCCAGGATGCCATTGGTCTTCTTAACCACCTGGGCACACTGCTGCCTCATGTTCAGTTAGCTATCAATCAAAACCTCCAGGTACCTCTCTGCTGAGCAGCTTTCCAGCCACTCTTCCCCAAGGCTATAGCACTGCTGAGGGTTGTTGTAGCCAAAGTGCAGGCCATTGTTTGGCCTTGTTGAAGCTCATACAATTGACCTTGGCCCATCAACCTAGTCTGTCCAGGTCCCTCTGCAGAGCCTCCCTATCCTCAAGCAGATTGACCCTTCCACCCAGTTTGGTGTCATCTGCAAATTTACTAAGAGTGCACTCAATCCTCTCATCCATATCATTGATAAAGATGCTAAAAAGAACTGTCTCTAGTATTGAGCCCTAGGAGACACCACTCATCATCAGCTGTCAACTTAACTCCATTCACCACCACTCTTTGGGCTCAGCCATCCAGATATTTTTTTTACCCAGAGAAGCAGAAGCCCATCCAGGCCATGAGCAACCAGTTTCTCAAGGAGAATGGTGTCAAAGGCTTTAATGAAGTCCAACTAAGCAACATCCACAGCCTTTCCCTCATCCACTAAGCAGGTGACCATGTTGTAGAGGGAGATCAAGTTAGTCAAGCAGGACCTGCCCTTCATAAACCAATGGTGATTGTGCCTGATCATCTGATTGTCCTGCATGTGCTGCATGATGGTACTCATGATGATCTGCTCTGTCAGTTTCCCTGGCACCAAAGTCAAACTGACAGGCCTGGAGTTTCCTGGATGCTTATTTTGGCTCTTCTTGTAGATGGGTGTCACATTGGCTAACTTCCAGTCTGCTGGGACCTCCCCAGTCAGCCACGACTGCTGAAAAATAATGGAAAGTGGCTTGGTAAGCACCTCCCTCAGCTCTCTCAGAACTCAGGTGGATTCCATCTGTAATACTTATGTACTTTTAAGTGCTGCTGCAGCAGGTCCTGAACCATTTCTTCCTGGACTGCAGGGGGATCATTCTGCTCCCAGTTTCATCTTTTAGGTCAGGGGACCGGTTTCCCAGACTACAACTGGTCCTACTACTAAAGACTGAAGGAAAGGCAGCATTACTCATTTCAGCCTTTTTCTCATCCCTAGTCACTGTGTTACCTCCTGCATCTAATAGAGGATGGAGGCTCTCCCTGCCCTTTCTTTCACTGTTAATGTATTTATAGAAAGGTTTCTTGTTGTCTTTATTTTGTTTGTCATCCAGATGTTTTGGCTGAGAAGAAGTTGGGACCGGTGGAAAAGCCCGCTCACAAGCCACCAGTGTCTTTTTAGAGAGACACCAGGTTGTAGAAGACTGTACGTAATCAGATAGCTGTCTTTCCTCAGCACATTTGTCTACAGAGCAGTACAAAAATGTTTCTTGTTTAGGTCAGGGTAGAAATGATGTGGCTGCCTTGCTCAGAGGATGTTCTCCCAGCTCGGTTTGACACAGTGCTGGCCTGGTGGAGAGGTGGTGTTTGTGCCATGGGACACATCCAAATTGCAGCACAGGTTTGCTCAGTGTCACAGGAGCTGCAGTACATGTGGGAGTCCTGCCACTGTGACAGTGGCAGTCACTCTGCCCTTTGTGATTTCCCATTTTTCATTATATTTGAATCTCACTTGTGCTGCTGATCTCTGGTCTGTGGCATTTGTAATTGTATAAATGTCTTCAGTGTTCTCTCCCTGACTTGCCTCAGTCAGAGCACATAAAACAAATTTCTGAAGGAGAAAATAGGACTTTCAGCCTATGCAACATAGCCAAAAATAGTTAACTCTTAAATGTTATTTACAATTTTATCTCCTTCCTCCTGGAGGTAGAAATGCTGCTGGCATCCTCCATGGGGAAGATGCTTGCCAGAGGGTGGAATGCATGAAAAAGGATAATTTCCTGAATCATTCTATGAAGGCGGCCATGCTATGGAGGAGGAACAGAGCGACCTCTCTGCTTCTTCCCCATTTCTCTCCATCTGGAGATGGGTGTTGAACATAGGGTGTAGGAGGCAGAGAAGAGGCACACAGGGAGCTCTGTACCTCCAGCTCGCCACATTCGAAGACACCAGCCCACTTGCACAGCCTTACCCTCTCCTCTTTAGGTTGCGTTTTCATATATTAAGACTAGGTAGCTATACCAAAGCAGGCCTTATACATTCAAGTTTAAATCATTATTTTGTAGTTCTATAATTTTAAATGAAAAAATATAGTTTTGTAATTTCAAACATACTGTGGCTTGCTCTGGGTGCAATACATAAGCACAAACCCTAGATCCTGCTCAAAGCTCAGAAGGGGTTGATCCGTGTACAGATCCCCTACAAAAGGCAAGTGTCTTTGCCTATAAAGATAAAAAGAAGAAAAGGTAAAGGTTTCAGGATATTTGAGGTACTCTGTGGAAGCAGTACCAGTGAGAGAGAAAGACATATTGGTCTCACTACATCCAGCTCTTCCATAAAAAAAATTATTTGGCTCACCCACACTCAAGCAGCAACTAGTATCTGTTACACTACCAGAGATAAGAAGGGCTTATCGTGACAGAGAAGTCATCACACAGTTAAGAACAGAACTTGTGACCTGGCTTTTATTTTTACACTGTGAGTAAAAGGACTTTCTCAAGGTAACCAGACAAACATAAATCCTTATTGTAATATGACCTCTCACACACTAAAAGATGACAGTAACGTGTCCTCTGATGATATAATCTTAATATTTCAGTTGAATAAAAAGTACCTTTGTTTGTATATATGTGTAGTAATAAAAAGAAGAAGAAAAGTATAGAATAAAAAAAGGTTTTAGGCAGTCAAGAGAACGGCTGAATAAAATTACATATGCGCTATGTCATTTAAGGCTCAGTAAGGATTTTTCAGTCTAATTGTGTCACAGATCTGAGAGATCAGTTTCTATTGACATCACTGTCCTCTGAACATGCTTCGCAGTGTGGTCCAGGGTGACATTTTCCCTGGCTTTAGCTGCTTACCAGTACAGATACAACTTAATCCACTGCCTTTGAATTGCCACAGATATGTATGGAAGGACCTATATTTTTCTTAAATTTAGTAGCTATATGTCTGAAGAAAATTTGTATTGGAACTGCTGCATTGAAAACCAAGAAAAGATTCCCGTTGAGCTATAGGTCAGTGGTGTAATTACTGCGCCCAAGTCGTCCGAACCCAGAGCAACACAAAGTGAAATGCCTGGTGACAAAGAGCACCTGAGCTACCAATAACTCTGCATCCCCATTTGTTTGGTCTTTGTATTACAACTGAGAAAGGGTAAAGCTTTGTGTCTGTCTATGCAGGGTGAATATAAATTATGATAGTATTTACTATTGATATGGTAGCACTATATAAACACCTGAAGACAAAGCTGAATAGATCTGCATCTCTATGGCATATGAGGTTATACAGATGGCTGACACAACTGCTTCTGCAGGATTTGCAATCGTATAAATATCAAAACTGACTTTGAATCAAAACAATCTTATTAAATAAGCATTCGTGTCAATGGCATGGACAACACACTGTTTATTTTATCAGACACATCCACTTACTCCACTAGTTCAACAAAGCATTGTATATTGATTTGACAAAGATACTGTCAAATCACGTTGAGTGACTGCTGGTGGTACCAGTACAGACCTTAATTTATATTCTGGAACTGTGCCCTCTCTGCCATCTTGGATCTTCCTGTAAAATCTTATAAGATGCATGAAAAAAATCTATTCCGCATTTTTCAGATTTATGACTCTCAAATGAAAGAAGGAACAGAAATAATCTTTCCATTTGTCAGCCTGTCATCTACATGAAACAGACACAGCTGCTGCTGCTGCAAGAAAATTCTATTACAGGTGCAAAATGGGCATTTTCTTCACAAATATTTTTGTCATTAATTTAGCATAAAAATCTATGGAATCTTAGGGCAGTAGAATATTCATTTCATATTATGAACAAAAAGACGAATCATAATTCACTTCAGGTTTTGGCTTTGTTATTTTGTGCAGCTGAAAAGCTAGCAAATTCTGTGTAGTGTTCAGAGGTGTATGTGCCTGATTTTGAGAAAGGAGTTAGCAAAGATGCTCTTTCATTTCAGTCTTACACCAAGGAGATAATTATGGCAGTCCCTATAAGGTCCTTTGAAATTATCAAGGAGTGAAGGCCACCCACTCCAGCAAACCTGCTGGCTTATCCTCTCAGTCACTTATGGCTGAGCACTATCTCCTGACGAGACATAACTGAGTTTTGTTTTCTTTTCTTTTCTTTTTTACACAAGAACATGTTGCTTAGGAAATACATGCAACTGTGAAATGCATCAGTAAGCATTAATCTGATGGTAATATGAAAAACTATCTGACATATGAAATAAGGAACAAAATGTAAATAAGAATAACCTTAATATAAATTAAAAACCTTAGAGAGAAAGGGTAAAAGCTCTCATCCAACCCACTGTAGGAGCATGCAGTGTCCCTGTACCCTGTCCCAAGCAGAGGAGACAGACAGAAACCTGGAGAGTGTAAAACTCGACTGGAAATGCGCACGGTAGAGAGAGTGCTTTGCTATGTGCTTCCCTTCCAGCCAGCTGCTCCCTAGGAGGAAGCAGTCATCTCATCCTTATATGGTAGGTCATCCCAAACCCCATTTAACAAAGGACTTGACCACCGGTCCCTGCCCTGGTCTAATGTAGACAGACCCTACTCTACTTTTTCTTGTTCTTCTGACTCCTCTGAAACAATTTATCTTCCTCAAATTTTCATGGGTTCTTCTCTCCTACTCCTTTCACTCTTCCCTTTCATCTGCAACCTGAAGGCTCCTCAGGCAGGGGGTTTGCTGGCATCTTGCAAAGGGATGCCTTGCTGTCCCCCAGCTTCCTGCCTTCTCCCTCTCTTCTCCTTCTCCAGAGGATCCCATGGGCTAATTGGAGGGGGTAGAGAACTAGAAACTACTAAATACCATTTGGAAAGAAAATCAAAGTGAGAAATGTAACTAAGCTGGGAAGACAAGCTGTTTCCTATCCTAGAAGTCTTCAAGAACAAATACATGACATAAATGCCAAGCATTTGTACTGAGCTGTCAATGCAAGTGCAGCACCATGTGAGTAAAAAAATAATAAAACTAATACTTGCAAGTCTCTTACATTTTAGAAAAGAGAGAAGGCTTGAAATTACAAAATCAGCTATATACCCGTGAGTCTGATCTGTCCTTGTGCATGACCTCAGTGAGAATTTCCAATGAAAGAAAAATCAGTTTTAACTATAAATCGGTAGTGGGTTAAAATGCAAAGTGAGATTATTGAACCAGACTAACTACATATTTTGAGAAGAAAACTGTTTCTTTAAGTGTAGAAGAACTCGCTTCTCTGGATTTCAGTACGGAATTTAACATGATGCCACCTAAATAATATTTCTGTGTAGAGTAAAAAAGAGATCTGATTGCAGGCCAACAAAGTTTCTCTTTTACAGTTACTTCTCTAAGCAGACTGCATTTCAAAATCAGAGATCCCATAGAGATCCTATAGAGCAAACAGATTCCAGCATGGAAGCTTGACGTTTGCCTTATTTTGAGCCAAAGTTGTAGACTTCATGCATTTCTTTGCAACAAAGAAATACTTAACAATGCTAGGATAATATAAATATCTGCTGTGTTTAGAATTTAGAGATCAGAGACGTTCTGTAGCTCATGTATCTAATGACGTATTATAGACTGGAAGGACAATTCTTTCATATTCATATTTCTTACGAATGGAATATATCTAAGTATTTCTTAGATTCATTAGGATACAAAGAACAGAAAAAAGGAAGAAACAGAACCCACACTCTTTTACTTCTGCCATGATGATATGAGTAAAGCTCTAATTTTCTGAGAAAAGTTATTTTAAAGTTATGAGAATAGAACACAAGATAATTCACCATTTTTATTCTGAGACTATTATGTTTATCCTTTCGGTTTAGTGGAGTTGGCATGCTCATAAATCCCACCTTCCTCTGGCTGTTATTTCTGTCTGGTAAATTATTTTTTTATTCACAAGGCAATAAAAGGTCAGTGGAAAGAGGAATATAATATTCACTCTCATAAAATAAAGTTAAAGAGTATTTAGCATTTATATCTTTCCAGGGCGGTAAACAAAATATGGTTTATTTGACTCAATGAAGACCTATGATACTGAAAGAGATAAATCTAATGACTTGTTTTAACAGAATAAGATAAATCTTTCAAGACAAATCTTCAATAATGCCATGTTGTTACTGTGAAGTCCACTACACAGCTACACAAAGGTGCCCACAGAAAGAGCAGCACTTTGGCACTTACCTGCCAGAATTATTTATGAGATGCACAAGTAGATTTCTTAACAACTTCTAAGTTGCTAGTCTATTAAATTATAAAATCAAAACATTGCTTAATAAAGTTTAGTGCTAAATTTGTTCATAAAATTGAAGGAATTACAGAGATTTTCCATTTTTTATCAACCTTTATTTTAACTGAAGGCTGGTTCCTGGGGTGTGATTTTGAGAACCAAAGCAAATTAATTCCTTTTGAATGGAAAATTTAATTCTGCTTAGTAGGAAAATTTAATTCTGCTTGAAATACTTGATTTAAAAAAAGGATATAGCAGCTAACCAACTAAATGTACCTAACTGTTACCACAACCAGAATAAACTGGAATTTTTTAGAACAAAATTGTATGTTAAAACACAGTGAAAGAATGCACAATAAAGTATGCTTTGCATTTTGCAACTACAATATTCACTTTCATTTTCTTTTTCTATGTGACTTCTCTGTAGCCTGTCCTTCCTGCAGCTTCTGGGGATGCAGTCAAGCCTGGGTCCACAGCATAGTGGCTCTGGGATCAGGGGCTGCTGCAGCCTGAGGTCTGTGACCCACCACCACAGCCCAGCCCCTCCACAGCCCCAGTGCAATATGAGCATAGCCACCCATGGGTGACAAACACAAAGATAATGGTTTCCAGTCTTCTTTCCTTTTGGGAAAGAAAACTTTTTTTGAAAAAAAGAAAAAAAGGGTGTTGAGGCACTGGAACAGGTTGCCCAGAGAAGCTGAGGATGACCCATTCCTGGAAGTGTTCAAGGCCAGGTTGGATGAGATTCTGAGCAGCCTGGTCTAGTAGTCCCTGCCCATGTCAGGGGGGTTGGAACTAGGTGATCTTTAAGGTCCCTTCCAACCCAACCCATTCTGTGATTCTGTGATTCTGTGATTCTGTGATTCTTCATATTTGCATTATGTTTTTATTCCTTTAAGGTAATCTGGAAGAATGGGAGTTATGCCAGAGAATCATACTGGCCCCAAATAGTTCCTTAGTGAAGAGGAGAATTTCATATTCACAGTTTTTTTCCTACTTGAGCTTATATATTAATTGTGATTTTGTATGTGGACGTCTAACATGGAAAAAAAAAAAAAAGACCAAGTTATTCTGCCAAAGGAGTGTTGAAACAACGTTTTCTCCTAAATGTGGGCTTAACTTCAGAATTTAGAAAGAAAAGTGAAGTTAAACAACCTTCTGTATCTGCCCTGTGGCTTCTATCCACTTTTCCCCAGCTTAGCTCATGTTCAGCCCATGCTCTTTGCAAACCTCAGTTCACTTCATTAATCTACATTTTGCATAAGTAACAACAGTGGAAGGGCTCATTTCTTGAGAAGTCTTTATTCTTATATTTGCTGACAAGCTGCTGCCCCACCATGGGAGGGAACTATTACAAAGTCCTTCTCAGTAGCAACAGCACTGGGCAGTATAAGGTCAGTCATTCACTTGGGAGGAGGGAAGGAGGGGGTGGTGTGTGTTATTTGCATACAGGAGTTATGCAGGTGCCTAGCATGCTCTATTAAGGAATAATTTTTATAGAAATTGCTGTTGGTGTCCTAAAAAAGATTTAATTAATTGTTCTTTGGGAAGCCTAGCTCAAATTACATGGCCCGTGTTGACACATGGTTGACCTTTACATTTCAACTTCTTACTGAGGGATTACAATGGAAAAACATGGGAAGGGAAGGGAAGGGAAGGGAAGGGAAGGGAAGGGAAGGGAAGGGAAGGGAAGGGAAGGGAAGGAAGGAAGGAAGGAAGGAAGGAAGGAAGGAAGGAAGGAAGGAAGGAAGGAAGGAAGGAAGGAAGGAAGCAGAAGTTCATACTGATGCAGAAGAACCTGAAATACAAGTATTATCATTAGCTCTGCCTAAATGACTCACCTTTTCAATTAAATGCTCTTAAACAATTTCAGTCCTGGGAGGTGGCAAAATGCAAAATGGAAAATAACAAATCCTCTAACTTAAAGCTTAAAATCTAGATAAAACTGTTTGGGTTTTCCAATACTGCTTAGTTTCCAGCATTCCCACTGGAGTTAGAGAAAGGTTCAGGCACTCAACATCTCTTAAAACCCAACTTTTTTGTTTAGGTGCCTAAGTTCAAACAGAAGACTATGATGTTGGGGTTTTTTTTCCAGTAAATAAGCCTTAATCCTTACATAGTTTCTCTCTCAATTAGTGTGATTCACCAGGCATATCTGCTTTGTAAAGAGACTGACAGATTCATCAGAACCAAGCTGTACTTCTAGTGCTCTAGTAACCACTGAAAACAAGACCTTCAGTGGTTCTCTACTCCATTTCCTGCCTCAAGGCAGCATCACCTACACCTAGACCATCTTTGACACAAGAGCTTGCTGCTTTACGCTCATGTCTTATATGCCTTAAAGGGGGGAAATGGTCCCAATAAACAAATAGGAAATAAGAAAAGTGCTTACTTTTCTTCACAATAGTTTTTATAATCACATTGCTTATGTTGACTACTATTTCTCTACTATTCCATTAGATACTATAACTATTTTCCAGAGTAATACAAGCAGGATTTTGTCAAATCTGTAACAGTCCTTTACCAATCACATATACACACTTTTGAAATCTAAAAACTAATTCTTTCCTTGTTCAGCTGCTTGACTGTTGGTTTGGAGAACTCTCCTAACATCAGGATCTCAACATTCCAATCTTGCAGAAGAAAAAACTTTCCCTAATTTGTCTACTTGAAAATCCACATCTCCACTAAGCATTCAGTTTTCATCTACTACTCTTTTTTCAGTAAAGGACTACCCTGAGGTGGTACTGGAAACTACTCATATACCATTGTATCTTGTTGAAAGATATTTTCATAACAGGGTCTCAAAGTGTGATTGAAGCCTGATGGACCTTTTTCCTCCTTTCTATCTTAGTATTGAAGATCAAATACAATCACTATTTATCCTTCAACCTGCACAGCCCCCTGCCTTGAGCTTCTCAAGTGCACCATGTAACTTCATAATTCCCATAAATCAGGTAATACTGTGTATTCAGTCCTAGAGGTGCCACATACTCATTTTTTAATGCAACAAGATTTATTGAGTGATGATTTTTCATGCCTCCTGGCACCCCAAGACAGTGGATATTTATATTTTTCTCCCAACTTATTCTCTAACATTTGAAAGCAATGACTGTATATCACAGTTTGTGTTCCAAAAGTATCATCTCATAATGAACTCCCTACGCATTGATACTCACGGATCTGAGAGTTCTGACTTTTTTTTTCCATAGCTGACTGTGGTGAAGGTTTGTACAATGAGAGAGTGGATGCATCTGGAATGGTGTCTTTTGCACTGTAGTTTTGAAAGACCTTGTGATGTACTGGTATAATGGGTCTCCCCACCTTGGTATTTGTAGAAACTGGCAAGCTACAGGTGGCCTATTATGCCCTTACTGGCAGTCTGTTACCAAATCTTGTCACCAAATTTTCAAGACACTATTAAGAAGATAAAGGAATTATCTATAAACAGGCTACTACAGGGGGATTCTCTCTGAATATTAAACCCAGTGACTGGAGATGGAATGATTGCCATTTTTGTCAGAGGATGACTAAACCTATTATAGGAATCAATAATACGTTTAACAGGAATAATACTGTTCAGATGAACTTTCCTATTCTCATACTGAAATGGTGAGAGCTGAAGGTTTCCTGAAAAGCTGAAAAGGAAACATCCAAGGAAAAAGAAACAGGAGAACGGCATGTTTGAACTAGGCTTAAACTACTTATCTTGGAACAAAGACTGTCCTTTTAAGGACATCCAGGTACTGTGTAAGAAAATCAAAATGTGCTGTACCTCTGCCCTCATGTGAACTAACTCTGCTTGGCCACTGTTGCCTATCGGAACAGAATAAAAATCACTTCCCTATTTTCTCATCAGTTCTCAACTAGATCTGTGTGCAGTATCAACATGAATAATAATATCAAGCAACTTACCTAACAGTTCACACAAAAGTGAAGCCCTCTTTCATGTAAATATAAAATCCACACCCACCCTCAATTGGCTTTGGCTTTCACATGGTCCAAAAGGGCCACTGTCTTTTCAGCCTCATGCTTAACTGTAAGCTTGAGGAGGGATCCTTGGCTGGGGGTCCTTTGTAGACCTGCCTGGAACAGCCCCTTCAAGGCCACCAGTGGCATGTTCTCCAAGTTGGCCTAGAGCACGGGCAGCCTAAATGAAGCCTGCCAACCTTTGGTACCGCATGAACTACAAGAAAATGTAAAAAAATTACAAGAACATGGAAGCATGCCAGACTTGCATTCTTCACATGCCCAGATAAGCTAAGCTTCAGATCCTTTCCTTTACTAACCTACATCCAACCCTATCTTTAACATTATTATGGCAACAATCCATACCAAATAAGACATAAGATTCTGTGGGTCCCAGCCCTCATCCTCACTGTAGGAGGTAAGCAGAAGCTAAACATTAAGCAGATATAACGAATCTTAACACTGCTCACAGCCCTATAGATACTGCTGTAACAGCAATGCTCACCTGGCTCTTAAACCAACACAGAGAAGGTCTTAGAAGATCAAGGAGTAAAACTACCAACTCAGGATTTATTCTCAATCTCAACCCTAATTCAAACTATAAACTTGAGTCTAATCCTTCTTGTTCCTTTCTCATTCTAGTTTTGTCCTTGGCTTCTACATCAAAATCTGAAGAGTAGAGTCTATCAGCCTATCTGTGGGAAAGTATTCAGCCTTTCCCACCCGCAACAATAGATCAAGAAGAAATTATTCATTAATCTTATGTCATAAATAAATTTCAACTCAATTGTTGCAGAAAGCCCCAATACTTGAGCAAGTTCTTGGCTTGGTTAAACTAATACCAACAAATCAATGTATCTCGCATGCTGAATTTTGAAGAGTAAAAGTAAAACCAAACTTTTATCCCCTGGGATTTTAATGAAGGGTAAACTAAGTAAACATATATAAAGTGACCAGCTTCAAAATTTAATACATTCTGCAAACAACATTTCTCTTCTGAATGCTGTTTTTGGAACCTTCTAGGAGGAATTATTTTGAGAAACACTGGAAAGATGATGGAGAGAAGATGTGGAACACTTAGCAGGGTTGCCTGAACCAGAAAACTGCAGTATTATGATTTAAAAATGTACAGTAGTTCAGTCTGAAGGAATTTTAACAACGCAGAGTGCTCCCTCTTAAAGCCACAGCAACTGTCAACATCTCTCACGACAGGGACAGCTCATATTTTATGCCTATTGGTATAGTGTTATTTAGATATACATATATGAAATGGAAAGAAAGAGTCTTGGGAAATACCTTAAAAAAAAAATCAGATAAGATTTGTATGGTGCATACTAATTTCACATGTTCTTATCGTTGTATAATTTAATAGATGATACTGCAGAATGTAATATAGATTATGTTAATAGGTTATGGATTATGCTAACAGAGTGAATGCTTGAGAACTCTATAGAATAGAATAGTAAATATCTTCTTGTTTTAAAACTTTTTGTCTATAGCAAACACGGAGTTGTTTACTCAATGAATTAAAAAGTAATTTAGAAGAGTATAAGTAATGATAAAATCTCAAAAGCTGAGAAAGAATGTTTGGCCTTAGTCCTGCCACCTATCATGACAAAGAACTATGTGGTAGCACCTCAACACCCTCTCAAAAATTACATTATAGGCTTAAACTACGTAGTTTTGTTTGTTTGTTTTAAAAAAGGGACTATGTGGTCATGCAGAACCAAATGTATAACTGCATCCAGGCATCAGCCTTGCAGCCTCAACCCCAAAAGCCTGGGTGACATTTCGGCAGTGGCAATGCACCCCAGCTCAGCCAGCGGCTTGCTGCTGAAGCTGTAGCCCACCCTGCTAACAAGGTTGCCAGGGTTACCGCAGGGATCCCAAGTGTGGAGATTCAGGACTGTAATAGAGAAGCTTTGCTTCGCTAAACATAAAAATAACAAAATAGAGAGAGATGATTAACTACTAGAAGATTGATGCAGAAATACATAAAACTGAATAAAACCATTAACAACTATGTACAGGCAAAATGCCAGAGCTGGCAAAATAATTGCTAAACCCTGAATTACCTGCTGATTTTAAAAAGTGTTTTATAAACCCATGGGGAATTTTTGGCAGAATACCACTATGTTAACATTCCTGTCTCTGGTACACCCTTTACCACTCTCATGGTATGCTTTCATTTATCCCAGCTATACTGCCTGAAGACAGATATGTCTTGTTTCTAGGACAGGACGAGATGAAGCCTCAGCTTCAGCCACGTAGGCTGGTTCAGCACAACTCCTCCTGCATTTGGCCGTAATGGGTCTCATCCAGGAGTTTTTGAACTGGGCTACAGGTTAATTCAATGTTTGAGTGATAGACACTGTTTGAATGAGGACAGATGCTCTGTGTTGTCCCTTCCTGGCACAGCAGGTCCGTGTGAGGCAGGGTAACCAGGGCCAAACATCAGAGCACAGGCATGAAGCTGTGCTGCTGAGTTTGCCACAGGCACACAAACAGGCCTGTATAAGCACAGCAAGGGTGACTAACTTTATTACATACACAAGAGTAAAATAGCTTGTATCTGAGTTCAGAATTGAGCCCCTGGTGTAAATACAGCCTTAAAATATGAGTTCAGAAACTACCAGTGGTTGCTGTGAAAAGCACTAACACTTCAAAAGACTCCTAAAATTTTGAGAAAATTCCATCAATCAGAGTCTTAAAACTGCTCATGCTTTTCATCATTTTCTTTTTTGTTTTGGTTTGGGTTTTTTTCCCCATCATTTTCTGCTTCTGTTTTATAGTCTGTAGTTGAGGAAATCCTCTTGCTCTTGCATTTTTTTAAATTTATTTTTGGCATGGAAGGACATGCATTTTTATGACACCCTTGTGTCATAAACACCATCTTACGTGATCAGCATAAGGTCAGGAAGAGGTGACTTATGGAATAAAAGAGTTTGAGAGAAAACTTGTCTTGAGAGTAACGTCCCATTACTTACAGAAATTACTTTGAAGAACAATATTTAAACTTGTTTTTTGATTGTTTTTTATATATGAATTACAAACATCACTGTCCTAATAATTCCAGCAAAATATTGTTCAACATACACTCTTTCTTTGGCTGTGAAGCTTAGGTTGGACTCTTCTGCATTAGTATTCATAAGCATTACAGTTATTTAGGATATCATAGGAAGCTGTTTCCATTCTGAATCATTTCTTTTTGAAGCTACAACTTTTTAAGATTACTATAGGGTAAGTCCTGAACAGGGAAAGGGTGTCTGGATTGTATTTATTCTATAAAAACCTATCAGAAAATTAAAATTAATGAGGCAAATATACAAATGAAAAAATAATAATTAGTAACTCTAAAAGGGCAGTTTACCTAGTGAAAAAATAGTTTGCTGAACTTGGCTATTTAGTCATGCATCTTTATTTATTGTAAAGGCTTCCAAGCAGCATAATTAAACTAGACAAAGTTGGTTCATTGTCTTCAAGTTCAGCCCACATTGTGGAGAGTCCCACAAAATGCTCACTGTGGCTAATTCTGCTTTTGCTAGTTTATATTGGTGAATCTGCAGGGATTTTAGGAGATGAGGGAAGGTGACGCAGGCAGGAGGCCCAGGACATTTCTACTTATAGGGGCCAAATCTAGGTAAATGAGTAATCTGTCCATTATCTTCTGTAGTGATTGGTTTGATGACAAGGATCCCTTCATCAGGAGTTATCAGGCTTTTTTCCCCTGGACACTTGCAGAGGATATGGCCTTTAATGATTATTTAGGCACCTAACTGCCCGTTCCTGTATTTCTTAATGCTTGGCTTTCTCATGGGAGGAACATCCTAGGTGTCTGGAGGTTGCCTCATATTAGTAAACTTTGAATTTCTGCATCTGTCTCTCTGTTCTTTTGGACATGCTCTTCAAGCCCTTGTGTGCAATGGGGAGGGATTGCAGGAATGGGCTCCTTCTTCCTCCTAGGGAACACGTGATGCCTCCACACACTATGCTTGGCAGTAGCCAGGGGGATCCAAGTGAGAGAGAAGAGGTAGACAATCTGTCCTAGGTATTGATAGCACCACTTAATTTTTTTAAAAGTATGTTTAACCCCCACATAAAAATTATGACACCAGTTTTGGTTCCACCTCATTCCTACTCTGTCTTGTTCCTGGATATCTGCTGTCAGATGTAGAGGGAGGAGCAGACAAGCCTGATGTAGACTGTGGGCAGAGGAAGGCATACTGCAAGGGCTGCCCTTTTTGTGAGATTTTAAGCCTCTTCTTTCCTCTTTTCATATCTCAAACTGGAAGAGACTCAGACTGGAAGAGAGTACAGACAGGAGACAAAATACTGCATTTGCTGCATCAAAATCTCACGGGAAGTAGACAAATCATGTCACAGACACGTTTGGGATTTCATTGAGATATAAAGCTGAAGAGGAAGCTGACAAAGATGAGAAAAATCTCCCAGCACATGTAGAAAAAAAATATCAAAAAGAATGTAGCCAGATAAATTGCTGTTTGTACAAATGGCATGAAAGTATGTCTTCAAAATATTCAACATATACATGGATTTATTCAGAATTTTCTATTTCTATTCATCACAAGTTTTCTGCAACTTTGAATTGCTGGACCGGATAACTGAATTTAAAAAATTATGTTAAGTGTTTAGCAATAACAAATGGATATAATAATGGTCAGAATTTCAGTAATACAATTATCACAAGATTCTAGGGTTCTCACAAAATTAAAGGGATTAAATGTCTCTCTTAAGGTTCACAGTTTGATGTGAATCTATAATTCAAAAAGGCTGCCTACAATTCAGTTGCCTAAAATATAGATATATTTTAAATGCACACAGAGCTTTTGATGCAAATGAAAACGATGAATAAAAAAGTTGCCACGTTAAAGATTTGAGGGTACATTGAAGCTGACTCTTTGGATTTTGTATTTTTAAGAGAAGTTTAGAGGCAACTAAAAGGATTTTTCCATCTTATCTGAACTAAATGAGAGGACAAAGGGAGGACTGTCCAGAGTACAAACGATGACCTATGAGATTAAAAAGAAGTCTCTTTGTTGCAATTTTATCATCACTTGTAAGTGACAAAGTGCCAAAAGACAGGTTTGTGGCAGCAGCAATATATTTTCTTCAGGGCAGGAAAATCATCAACAAGGTGTCTGTATATGTGTAGCACTTCTTGAATATGAAAGCAATTTTCTGAAGCCCTGTGGCTTAATTCTATTGTTTTCGTCAAGAGCGAATATTCTGAACCACAGTCTTCAGAGACTGATAGTAATGGACACACTCTGAAAAATGGATGAGCAAGTTCCTCAGGTGACTGCTGGTCAAGGCTCCAGTATTACTAACAGCAATATTTGCATGTATCTAAAAAGAGATTAAATGCTAACAAGGTTTCAGTACATTTATCTGCCTAGATTCTTTGTATGGTTTCCATTAAATTATAGGAGGAAAGAAAATATGTAAAAATAATAAAATTAAGAGAGAGAAAAAAAAATCAAAACCCCAAAAACCACCTTGCTACATGTAGAGAGCAACTATATTCTTCCATTTCCTAGAAGAATATCCACTACAGATGCACAAATAGAAACAGTGATACAATTGCTCAATCGAAGTACAGGTAGCGTGGGATAATAGAAATCATTGCAATATCTACTACTAATGTAGTAACATACCTGCAAGAAAACCTAATTATGCAGCCAATATTCATTCTGAATATCTCCTGCAAAAATGCCTCAGATACATGAGAGCCAGTTTTCTCCTGCAGCAGGACCATATCCTCCAGCATTTGATGACAACATAATTTAAAAGCTTCTTTAATTATTCAGTTCCATCCAGCCTGGCTGGCACCTTCATTATCTTCCCATGCAGAACACACTCCAACGTGGAGCAAATATTCCATGTACAGGAGCAGGTTCTGTAGACATGCTCAAGGGATTCTCTTTTCATTGGCAAGTAGATGTAGCTGTTGACTTCTCCGACCACTCAAAATCTGCCCAAAAAATCACTGGGTTTGTCCTGGTTATGGACTTGAATTAATTGTGATTGTATAAACTATTTCAAGACAGTGAAGAATATTTGCATTTGATCCTATTCCTTCTGAAATCAAAGGAAAAAATATATCTTAGGTAGGAACAAGATGTGACACTGAACACATTTCACTTCAGGTGAAAATTCAAGATTCTAATCCTGATTCGGGCAAGAAAATAATCTAGGCACAGGCTTTATGCACATAAGTCTTGTTTCAGACATGGCAAGAGTAAAGCAGATGGAGGAGGTAAACATGGGCAAAATTAAGTCTGTTCAGTTCCCTGCACATTTCAACTAAGGCATTTATTCTCAAAACTTCAAAGCTGTTTAGACACCTTAATCTCTCTGAGAAGCTGAGCGTTACTCAGGAGATGTTGAACTGGGTTTCTCCAATAAACAGAGCTGAAACAAAATGATATTTTAATTAATTTGTGTGATTAATCTGATTAGAAAAATATTATGATTTTGTATTCACATTAAAAAAAAAATCCATTATATTACTTTCAAACCAGATTGTTCAGTTAATGCACAAATCAAGCCATTAAAACAACATCGGGAAAATAGTTTTTGGAAGTATTAATCATTTGCTAATCTACAAATTGAAGCTTTTCAAGTCCAGTCATACAGGGAGGTTCATGAGCTCTCTGCTTTAACATAGTTCTGCTGAAGACACAGGTTGCTGATTTGTTACCAAGTTCATAGAGATGGTGCCTTGGGACCAAAGCATGGCCCATTCATAACATTCAATGGAAGCTAGCAGTGCTTAGTTGAGGGACGGGCTCTGCCTGCAGCTTTTTCTATTCCTGCTTCTCTGGGGCAACAAACTTTTACAGTCATCACTAGAGATGATATCCAAGATGATAAACAGCATATGAGTAAGCGTACGGTGTTACCTCTTCAGCTAATGGGGGATTTCCCAAGCTGTGATGAAGTAAAAGGGCTGTCTGGTTACAGGACCCACAGTTTACAAGGCGATGGCAATCTCCTGTAGTGGGACTCTGTGTTTGTTAAGCTAGGAAATATTTTTGACTAACCTCCATGAAAAATGGAAAACTACAGCAATCTGTCTTTAACTCCCACTCTAATAAGCTGTGAATAATATATGGCTGAATACAAGTGTCATAAGTGAGGCTGCTATTTAGGTTAAATATAATAGCAGGCACTGACTACATGAAGGGCTGTAAGGACAAAGGGGAACAGTTGGTGTTATTAAACTCCAGTTAAAAGCCTAACTGACTGCCTAACTAGGGACAAGAGCATTCTTCATACCTCAGGTATGAAAAGGGAATCATGGATACATTTCTATCTAATTCCTTTCAATGGCAGTATGTTTTGATGCTGTTTGCCATAAAAATAACTTTTAAAATGCATTTAAATATACATTTTGCATGTGTATTATTCCTGTAAATATAAAACTGATATGAAACCAGTATTGTGAATGCCTTTAATGACTGTTATAGTCTGTTTGAAGACTCAGAATTTTTCTTGAATTGAATTCACCATTGAATGAGTTTACCTCACAGCCATAAAGATAACTTATTTTTTAAAGGAAAACAGTAAAAGTATATACTATTACAGTATAAGGTAATGTAAACATTGTCTTGCAGTGAATTCCAGTGAAGTATAACCAGCTTCAGATCCTCCACTTTGATTTTTTACATTTTCTCAAAACTGACTCCCTCCATGAAAAAATATAGCTAGTCACAAGTCAAGCCCATTACTGGATCTTGGCATCCAGTCTCATTAGGGCCTGGGATTCTGGGAGGGAGCTCCAGAAAGATCAGACTATCAGCATGAAAAATAAGTCCATTATTTTCCAAGATATTGGCGTGCTGTCTCTTCGTTCAACTACTTCTAACACTGCACATGAGAACTACAGTACTGAAAATATACTGGATCAGGAATGGCACACAAGATCTATGAACAATTTGTCCCTCCTGTCATTGCCCAAACAAGTCTCACCGCAGATCAGAAATGAAGCAAAACAAACAAACAAAAAACTTAAAAAACATCGGGTAGCAGATACTCCGTCGAACATCCTACATATCAGCGGCTAAATTTTCAAAATTTGTGAAGTTCAAATTGTGTGACATAGTATTTATGTGAAAATGCACAATACATACACATGTCAGTGAGGCGTTTCTGGATGTATGCATCCAGTTTCCCATTTAATGTACAGATAGCTGTATTTTACCCTGTACTTGATACAACTAGACATTGAAATCACATAGGTTCTCTATTCAGTGTAAAAATAAACTATTTCAGAAGTGAAAATTATTGTAATTCTTACAGGTTAAAAGAGCAGCTAACAAAGTGTAACACTGGAATGCTTTATATGAACAAGATTTCTACAATATTTGGGACAGATGAAATTGATAGTCATGCAATGTCCGGACCATCAGCCCTGTGGTGTCCTAAACAACCAAGTTATATAATTCCTTTCCTATATTCATCAAGCTCCATCTGAAAAACTGGGTGTCTCATCTCCACAACCTATACACAAGATTTTCACATGCTCTCTCTCCTAAAGCTTGCAATATTTCTTTATATTGTAGCCTAATTTTATTTATTCAGGTTTACTCATCTATACTCATTTGTTTTAAGTTAACAATGCCCTTGCATTTAGACAATTCTCAATCCCTCATGTCCACCTTCCTGATGTAATTAAAACAATAACATCCTCTTCCAGATTAATTTTTGCAAGATTAATAAAACTCTGTTGCAATCTCCAGCTCCTTGATCATCCAGGGAACTCTTCTTTGCAATTGTTTCTACTCAATTCCAGCTTTATTATAGATAAGTGAGCAGAATTTTATCAGTACTCTGGATGCGATCTCACTGGGGCCTTATAAAATGACATTCACATTTCCTTTTCTCTTAGAAACATTTCACCTGTTACATACTACGGCTGCTTACTTTTCACAGTCCCGCATCCAACAAATTTCAGAGTTAATCTTTGACTGGCTGAGACTGTGTCCACATTGCTTAAGGCACCTACTACAGGTAACAGCAGAGGACTCAGCAACAAATGGTGTAGTTACTCAAGGCCACACTGCCTGAGACATGCAGTCCTCAGGAGTGACAGCCATGTCTAAATTGGATAGCACTTCATCTGGGTCCTCTGTAGTGCCTGCATGATATTTGTGTAGCCCTAAAAATTAATACTGATTCTCTTGTGGCTTTCCAGCTAAGGTGCCCAAAATAAAAAGGAAACTGAATTGCAGAATGTCAGAGTAGTGTCAACCAAGGACACTGTTTGGATGTGTGTGATGTATGAGAGGTACTGGGCTTGTTGTAACAAGGTTGGATGGATAGCTACACAGGGCAAAGGGAATTAAACATGTGTTTAAGCTCTCCCTATGTGTATATGAGAAGCAGCTCCTAGAGTGACATACACCTTCTAGCTATTTATACACTTGGTTTTCACCTGGGAAAGAATTAATGGTGAGGTGCAAAAGAAAGCTTCAGGATCCAACATATATGCAGTGTTGCTGATCAAGAGAATACCCAGAAGAGAGCTAAAAATTTCCATCATTTCACCAGCACATGCATATATATGCTTTTTTTCCCCTCTGTTACTTCCAACAGATCATAGAATGACAGAATTGTTTAGGTTGGAAAAGACCTTCAAGATCATCAAGTCCAATGACTAACCTAACTCTATCAAAGTCCACTGCTAAACCATGCCCTTAAGCACCATGTCTACACAACATTTAAATATCTTCAGGGATGGTGACTCCACCGTTTCCCTGCACAGCCTGTTCCAGTGCTTTCTAACCCTTTCAGTGAAGGCGTGTTTTCTAATATCCAACCTAAACCTCCTGGTTTAGGTTGGCACAACTTGAGGCCATTTCCTCTTATTTATTACTTGCTACTTGTGAGAAGAGACCTGCACCCACCTCTCTACAATGTCCTTTCAGGTAGTTGTAAAGAGCAAGAAGGTCTCCTCTCACTCTCATTTTCTCCAAGCCAAACAACCCAAGTTCCCTCAGCTGCCCCTCATAGGACTTGTTCTCAAGACCCTTCACCAGCTCAGTTGCCCTTCTTTGGACCCACTCCAGCACCTCAGTGTCTTTCTTGTAGTGAGGGGCCTAAAACTGAACCCAGTATTCAAGGTGCGGCCTCACCAGTGCCGAGCACAGGGGACAATCACTTCCCTAGTCCTGCTGCCCACGCTATTACTGATACAAGCCAGGATGCTCTTGGTCTTCTTGGCCGCCCATGCATACTGCTTCCTCCTATTTAGCCAGCTGTTGATCAGTACCCTCAGGTGCCTTTCTGCTGAGCTGCTTTTCAGACACTCTTCTCCAAGCCTGTAGCATTGCCTGGGGTTGTTGTGGACCAAGTGCTGGACCCAGAACTTGACCTTGTTGAAACTCATACCATTGGCCTCAGTCCATCAATGTAGCCTGTCCAGGTCTGTTTGTAGAGCCTCCCTGCCCTCAAGCAGAGCAACACCTACACCCAGCTTGGTGTTGTCTGCAAATTTACTGAGGGTGCCCTTGATCTCCTCAGCCAGATCATCGATAAAGACAAGATTGATAAAGAACTGGCCCCAATACTGAGCCGTGCAGAACACTACTTGTGATCATCTGGCAACTGGATTTAACTCCATTCACCACCACTCTTTAGGCTTGGCCATCCAGAAAGTTTTTTTACCCAGAAGAGTGTACGCCCATCCAAGCCATAAGCAGACTTTTTTTTTCATGAAGATGCTGTGGCAAACAGTGTTGAAGGCTTTACTATAAAGTCCAGGCAGACAACATCCATAGCCTTTAACTCATCCAGTAGGCAGGTCATCTTGCCATAGATGGTGGCCCCTTGCCTGACAGAAAATGTTTCTATTGCTTTCCAATAATCAGATCAATGCAAATTACATTTTCTTTTAATTTAATTTAAATTGCATCACCTCACAGACACCTCTTTGGTTATTTTTCATGGCTATTTCATCTTTAAAATCTCCACTGTTTCCCTACATGAAATATAAAATGACATCAACTTGTATTGATTCAGTGACTGTTTACCAAAGAAGTCACTCTGTTACCAATCTGTCACCTACAGATACACCATTAAACAAAATCGTGCCAGTGAACAAGGGAACTCCTCTATCATGCTATTATTAGAAAAGTCCATGATATAATTTTGCCCTGTTTCAACCATCTGTCCCAGACAATTCCTAAGTACAGTTCAGGAATCACCACAAGCTGGTAAGACAAAAGTCTCAGTCAGCAGCATGCCTGGAGCAACCTGTTTGAAGACTAAAAGCATTTAATAATATGGACATGGGTTACGCCACACTGTCAGCTTCTGCATCAGAAAATAGTCCCAGACCCTGTTAATTTGCTGATGAGACCTGGGCTACATGATTATTAGCCTTGCCTAAAGAGAAACCAAATATTTCAAAATATTTTGGAATTATTACTACCACTTAATCTCTATTTAAATGCATTTTTGCAATGTGTACAATGGTTTGCCATTTTGTGAAATCTTTAAGAGGCAAGACATTCAATTAGAGTCTTCTAACCTTATTTGACTATGCTGAAATATAACAGTGAACATCACAGCTCACTCTTATCTCTGTGATGAACAGAACCAGTATGTGCATTTGAACACCTCTAAACTTGGGGCATTTTGCCCAGTTTTGCTACTGGCATGGAGAAGATGATATATTCGTATTACAGGGATTTTTCTTACAACACTAAACCCAGCAAACTCCTGGATGATATTTTCTTTGCATAGAAAAGTAGAACTATAAAAAGAACATAAAACTGCAAAGGTGGTCAGAAATGCTGATCATACTGAGTTTGTGCAGGTTATACGGAATTTCACAGGTATCACAGGGTGTTAGGGGCTGGAAGGGACCTTAGAGATCTTCAAGTCAGAAGAAGAAGCCAGAGCAGGACCATACAATCTAGCACAGGTCACAAAGGAATGCATCCAGGCGGCTTTTGAAAATCTCCAGAGAAGGAGACTCCACAACCTCTCTGGGGAGCCTGTTCCAGTGCTCTGTGACCCTTACAGTTTCAGGGACCCAGGAGTGACTCCTGGGACCCAGGAGTTTCAGGGAGGCAAAACCTCAACAGAGACACAACAGCTCTAACTACCATCCTGCAGAGACACACGCATTTGCACTGCCCCTTGCATGCACCACCCACTCTGGTCACTCTGGTAGGACAACACATGTACAGAGCTCAGCAGAATCAGGCACCGACTGTTTCAGACTCACCCATGACCCTGACTGGCTCCCCTAGGTTTTCAGTAATTAATAAGGGATTACTCATTCAAAAATCTTTTTCTTATACTGAAATTTCTCCAAGTAACATACATGTTGAGTGTTTACTAAATGCACTGCTCTAGGTTACTCTTATATACTCAGCTTGAGTTGCATCTTTGCGCCCTTGCTTTCTCAACTACTCTCACTAATACCCAGGAAATGCCTGGGTTGATTTTGTGAGCACTTTTATACTACTGGGAGCAAAGAGGGAGGAGATAATGAGAAGGAAAGGGATCATTTATCAAGATAGAATTAAAAGCAAGACTTTAACAAAAATATATTTAGACCAAGATTTTAAATGGCATTTGCCTGAGTTGTCTGGAAACCAATTTCCATACGATCTACCCTCCTGTGGCCAGAAGGCTTATACAATGCATTTTACACTGTGATTTCCCCCATATTATGAAGGGGGGAGTTATTTCAGATTCTACTGTGCTTCCAGAGTTTCAAAGCTGAGTCTTAACCTTTCAATCTGCTTATTAATACTCATGTCATGGCTCCTGTTGAGAAAGAGGTTTAGTGTCACTGTCCTCAATCAGTGTCCTTTCATTCACTTTCATTAAAGAACCATGTTTTCCTGACAAAGGATAACAAATGGATGCTGTGGATCCCTAATGTGCTTTTTGACTACAGAGCCTGTACCATTTCTCTGAAGCAATGGCAATTATTTGTCATTTTAATATGACTTGGCAAGGAGATCCAAAAACATATGACCATTATTCATCAATATGTATATCTTGTGCTTGCATTAATATTAGAATATCATTATTATTACCCTGACATTGTATGAGCTAGACAAAATTACACCATGTAAAAAATGTATTAAACTATGTTCAGCTATATCCATACAGCAAGGCAAAAGCAATTTAAAGACCTGTAGCAGCTCTGTGTTGAATGCAGCAATTCATTCTGATTAGCAGTAAAGCCCCTTTACCTGTATATTAATGAAATATATTTCAGCATCACTCCACTGTTAATTGGAAACAGCATAGTTCTGTGTTACTATTGTTACCAAACATACATGATGATCTCATCCATTTTCTTTGTTCCTAAAATCTCGTAATAGTTAATACTCCTGGAATTCTTGGTACATGATTAAAAAAAAAAAGTAAATTTCTATTAATTTTGGGGAATGGCATAATCATGTTTCTTCCATTTCTTATAGTTGTGGTTTTTTGTTACTATTGTTTGTGTTCAAGCTAGTGCACATTTCCATAAACTGAGCTTGTATGTGATACTTGAGTCTGGTGCTAAGTTCATTATCATTTTTTCCCCTGGGGGAATAAAAGAGTTGTGCTTATGTCAATGATGTTAGATTTAGATCAAAAATTATTTGTTAAAGCCAGAGAGATACTCCTATTGTTTCTTGGGTTTGTGGAGCATGGAATTAAAAGTGGATGAATATCCTAACAATATTCAACGTTTTTCTTCTTCTTCCCCTCCACCTGAAAAATAACACTGCTCTATGAAAAAAAGTAAGGTAGAAAAGTCTAGGAATAAAACCTCTGTAATAAAATTCAAAGGCCACAGGTTCTATTCAAGCAAGCTATTAGCCTTCATTGCAGAGTTAATTTGAGTTATATCTCTGAAGGGACTGTGAATTGAGGGAGAAAAAGCCCACCATGAAATAATATTTGAGTAATTATGTTTTCCCAGGTGACATACTTATTTTTTCATGACATTAAAAAGCTTCAAAGTATACAATTCCTTTCACTTAGCAATGCAGCAAGTTCAGCCATTTAAGGGCACTTTCTTCCCAAACTGCTGGAAAATATAATTCTTAACTAAACAGCAACAGCAAAAATTATCACTGGTGATGGCAAAGGCAAATGGCTTGAAAATGAAAAATTAGTTTTGCACCACAACGCCTGGAACTCGGATGATATACTAATTAGTTTAGTAGCTGATGAATTGTATAAACTTGATTTTTCACCTCTTCCCCTCTCAGCTGGAATAAGATACTCTACTTACAAACTTGCATGTGTGAGATTTTTTCCAGTCACTTAACCCCAAGTATCTTGGTCTCTCCATTCAGTAGATCTGGGCTAATATCCACTAGGATCTCTTAAGGGCATGGGGTCTTCTCTTTATTTATTCTCCTTATCTTTGCTTAAAAACAAAAGCTACATTATTTTATCTTTCTAACATGATTTGTCCATCAATTCCTATTTGCTCCAGCTGTAGCATTTTATCAATTTTGTATCAGATATTTCTGTTAAAATTAGATTACTCTAAAAAATTTAAACCCATCATACCAATCATATACCTGAATGTGCACTATGTACACAGATTACTATCTGTTCTAGGTAGGGCTCCACTTTGATCACTTTAATGCTTTCTTAGTATGCAGAAAAAGAGAGTTGTAAGATGCCACTGAACTCCATGGAACACCACAATGTGAAGGAATCATTATGTAAATTTAGGAGAAAGTACATGTGACAGAGAAACAAAGGCACATCAGTTATGCAGGTGGAGGGATTTTTGCAGAATACCATGTTGTTTTTTTTTTCAATTGGGGAAAAAAAAGACCAAAGACATGAAGAGAAAGAATCAGTAAATCAACAATATGTCCTGAACAACATTGGGATTATAGCCCTAAAAAAAGCCCAGAATAAACCCAGCAAGAGTTATGCCAAGTGCTATCTGAAAGAGGCTTGTAATTCCTGTCATTTTGCTCAAGTCAAAAAAGAGATATAGAAGTATTCTTTCTACTACAGTTCATATGTCTTCTTCACCTACATGCCAAGTAAGCAGTCCAGTCAGAGGGAGACAAGTTGGTCTGGTCAGTGAAAAAATACAGTTACAGGATGGGGAGCAGCAGGAACAGTGAAGATGTCAGCACCGTAACAATCACATGAAGCAGTGAAGAACAAGCAGAAAGAGATCTAAGCCACTCTTACTTATAGGTTTTGGTAAAGGTGATAGTGAAGGGATACCATGAGCATGTGACCATTCACGTAGCAGGAAGACAGGACTGCCATCTTTACTAAGCATAGGAATGTTTTAGGTATTTTGCCTTGGAAATATGTTTCTTTGGAAGTCTAATCCACAAAAGGACTGAGTTGCTCTAAAACCACTCGAGGGTGGAAATGGAATGATGGCAGTGAGCTATCCTTTTCCCACCCCAGAACTTGGGAGTACCAAGTCCTGCTCTGTAAAACACGAGAATCAAGTTAACAAGTACTTTTTAGTATCTTCATCAATGACATAGTCAGTGGGACCAGGGGCACCCTCAGCAAGTGCGCAGACAACACCAACATTAGTGGTGTGGTTGACACATGAGAGAGATGGGATGCTATCCAGAGGGACCTGGACAAGCTTGAGAATTGGGCCAATAAGACCTCAAGTGGTTCAAAAAGTCCAAGTGCAAGGTCCTGCACCTCAGTCAAGGTAAACTTCAGTATCAATACAGGCTGAAGGATGATGGGATTGGGAGATGCCCTGCAGAGAAGGACTTTGGGGTACCGGTGGGTGAAAAGCTGCACATGAGCTGACAATGTGCTCTTGCAGCCCAGAAGGCCAACCATAACCTGGTCTGCATCAAAGGAAGTGTGACAGCAGGTTGAGGGAGGTGATTTTGCCCCTTTACTCCACTCTGGTGAGACCCCACCTGGAGTACTGTGTCCATAACCTGGACCTATTGGAGTGGGTCCAGAGGAGGGCCACAAAAATGATCAGAGAGCTGGAACACCTCTCATAGGAAGGAAGGCTGAGAGAGTTGGGGTTGTTTGGCACGAGAAGAGAAGGCTCTGGGGAGACCTTATTGCGGCCTTTTAGTACTTAAAGGGGACTATAAGAAAGATGGGGACAGAGTTTTTAGCAGGACCTGTTGAACCAGGACAAGTGGTAATGGTTTTAAACTAAAAGAGGGGAGATTTAGACTAGATACAAGGGAGAAAGTTTTTACAACAAGGATGGTGAAACACTGTCACAGGTTATTCAGAGAGGTGGTAGATGCCCCATCCCTAGAATCATTCAAGGCCAGGTTAGATGAGGGTCTGAGCAACCTGAAGTAGTTGAAGATGTCCATGATCATTGCAGGGCTGTGGACTAGATGACCTTAAAATGTCCCTTCCAATGCTAACTCTTCTATGAAAACAAAATATTGAAGCAGTTGGAAAGCTTGATTGAGGAAGAAGAATCCAAGGCTAAGCTACATGGGATGGCTCTCTGAGCAACAACGAGGTCTGGAGAGTGTGATCTGTGTTAAGATGTTTTATATCTGCCCCATGACTCACTAGGGTGCACTTACAATACCACTTTGGGATTGACTTTCTATTTCCTACCTTTTGATGCAAAATCAGTGAGCTTGTGGGATGGCTAAGTCCCGCATCAATGCTTAGTTATTGCTCAGAGTGCTTAACAAACACGCCTTTTCAGTGTTTTCTCTCGTGTATATATTATGGTAAGAGCAGCAATATTTCTTCAGTCTTCTGAGAGCATGAGTGGGAAGAAAGAAAAATGGAAAACACAGCACAATTAAGATCATCACCCTTAAATAAGAAGAGGTACACAACAAACCCCCGAGGGAAATCACACTGACTAAATATCTTTAATATGTACATAGAGTTGACACTTGTGCATCTTTAAGATTCAGGATGTTTATCTTTCCAGTTTTCAGTAAACAATATACAGCTGGAATGAGCTGCAAGAAAGCAGTTTTTGCAAAATGGTTTGTGGAAGACCAGAATAGCATCTGAAATAGCAAATCACCTGCTGGTGCTATAGAGACAGACGATATCCTAAAAATAACAAAACAAAAATAAATTAAAACCTGCAGCCTTTATTAGTTTCCTGACCTGGCTTACCAGTGGGAACCCCCCTACCAGACCTGCTGACAGCAGCAGGCAGGTACATGACAGAGCAAATGGCTTGAAGTGCGTGCTGGCAACAGAGAAGCTAGGGCTGCTACTGAAAGAAATGCACATTAGACACAGCACGGTAAAATAAATCTCATGCAAGCTTTATGTCTTTTTAGGACTGCACATTTGTGTAACTGCTCAGAAAACAGCAACATTTTTTCCTTCACTGGAGCAGACCCAGGGGAATATCTACTGTACCTGTGCCTGGTGGCCACTAGTCGTGGTCTGATAAATCAAATCTTGCATAAAGTTAAAAAGGGTGGCCACAAGCATTTGAAGGATATAAAGAAAAGTTTCTCAGGATAATCTAGGACAAAGATGTTTAAAGTCTGTAAAAATATGGAACCAATATGAGAAATCTCTTAATGCTCTTAAGGGTTGGGAATAGACACAGGAAGGCAGTAATGGCTTTACTGCATGTAAACAAAAGCACTGGAGACTAAGAACGATGGAACAAGATCTTTAATTTCTATGATTTGGGGGTTCTCTTGCATCACTTGATCAATTTCTACTTCATCAATAGAGAAAACAGAGATGTAAGAAGAAAAAGCAGAAGGCACCAAGGCTTATGCTAATATACAGATATCATATAATCATAATAAATCTAAAGGTCTTTTATTCTTCATGCAAAAATTTTCTCACATTTCCTTGGATCATTTGCTGTCATTTTCCACATTTTGCATGCAGCTGCAGTTTTCTGGTAAGCTCTCTTGGACAATGACTGTCTTCTATATTTGTCAATACAGTGCACAGAAAACAGAAAGTTTCACCCCCTTTTCTGGTCCCCAAGCAGTGGTACTTACAAATAATAAAAATAAATCAATAAAAAAGGGCATTATCTTGCACGTTTAAAGCTGTAAGGGATGTGTATTATATTTTTGTTGCTGCTCTTGTCTTCCTGTGAAGGCAAATATTTACCTTGAGAGGTCAACTACCACATAACACAAGCAGAGTATCCCACATAATGTACTGCTGCACCAAGAATGTCTTCAAACACCCTTCTAAAGGATATTTACTGTCCTTGATCCTGACTGTTCTTTGGGAAAGGGACAAAATTCTGTCTTAGCTTTCCTAAGCAGTAGCAAAAGCTCATCAAACTCACTTGCACTTCTATTTCCAGCACGTGTGTTGCCTCCTGAAGAAGACTGCTGCCCATTGAGAGCCTAACCCGGGTGTCAGATATTTCCCACAGGACCCCTGGGTATGCTAACACAGTAAGTAACTCTATGTCAACATCCACACTTTTTTTAGCTAATCTGGGGTCCTCTAGAATTTGTCCTCAGCATCCCAGTTATATTTTGACCTGGAGAGCCTGGCACTTTAAGGTAAATTTTTGACAGTGAAGAAATGTCAAATTCACTTGGCCTAAAGGGAAATTTTCCAAAAGGAAAGAGACTTTTTATCTCATTTTAGCTTCTTCTTAAATAGAAACACTGTATATAGCACTGCTTATACCTTGACAGTGACATACTTATCAATGGACAGATGAACATATTTGCACCAGATTAAACCTAAATACACAGTCTCAGACAGCTCTGGAGGATATCCTCAGAAGTGTCAGGAATGAGCATTCTAAGGAGCAACAAATGGTACTTGTGATGAGGTATAGCTTGTTTACTACTTCAGCAGACAGTCACTAATTCCCAGTGCCACTAAATTATACCAATAAAACACACTTTGGATGAGGTTTTCTCTTCCGTTCCACCTTCCACCTCTTGAGGAAGAGGACACCAAGACCACCATCACGAAGAAGACCTTCTGTTCTAACAATTACAAAACTAGCATCTGGAACAGAAATATACAAACCGTGTCTTTCCCAAAGTCCATATTTTGGCAATTCAGATGAAAAATAAAATAAAAGTAGTACGAATATATTTAAATAAAATAACATAGCATTAAACTATTAACACTGTTTGAATCCACAAGTTGATTAAATAACATTAAGTAACTCTAGAATTCTTGCTAAGGTCTATGTAATAATTTTAGTTGTCATGCTATTTAATCACAAAGCAATAGGACTTTATTTACCTCAACCAGCTTCCATAAAACCCAGCCAACCACACACCAAAAAACCAAACCAAACCAACCCCCACAAACATAATCATGATCAAAACCTCACAGATAAAACTGAGAATTTCAGCTGATTACTGCTTTGACGTTAAGTGACCCAGCCTGCTCAAACTATCAGTTTGCAGTGACTCTTTTCTCTCAACTTACGAATGTAATAAAATATTCAGGTATAATTCCAAGATAATGTGTATTATATTTCATATTCATAGTAATGTGATCTCTCAGGACCAAACACTGAACTTCCGATGATGTCATGACCTGTGTAATATAACTTTTAGATATTAAGACTGTCTAATCTATTGGCTGCTTCAATACATGGGAAATGAATTATTTGTGACTGGCCAAATACAAGTTTCAGTACAGAACAGTTTACAGAAGACAGTTTACAGGGTGCTCACTGCTCATGGGTTTTCCTGGGGATGGTAATGGGAGAAAGAAATAGGTGACAACCACAGCTCAGCTCTCCCCTTGCTCCAGCCTGGAATAGTGCTTTTATATTCACCCTTTACTGGGAGACATTGACCAGCGCTTCCATTCACTGCAGCTTGGCTAAGCAGCCACCACTATCTGATGTTTCCAGTGATGGTCCTGTTGGGTCACGACCACAAATTACTATGATGAATAGACCTTGAATTGACTACAATGTGATATTTTACATTTTACTCTAACATTTCTTTGTCTGAATTTTTCTGCTTGAAGAATCTGATGTTCTTTTTTTTCAAATCATCTCTGGTTTCAAATGCAAATAGCATTTTAAACATATTTTCATACTACCTGCTGGAATTAAAGACGGAGGAGACTGGTAAACAGAAGTTGATAATTATGCAGCGTGATTTTTGCAACCACTGGGGTTTTCTTCAAGAAGCTGGAAAGATTAATCAGTACTGCCATTGATCCTTATCCTTACTTTTTTCTTTTTTTGTTCATCTAAGGTTGACAGGGTGCAGAAAGCGTGAATCTCTTTGTTAAGCATAATGTCACTGCATAGCTACAAGCTGGCATCTAATGAATAATGGTCATTTTATACAAATACAATAGCAGGACTTCTTCCTGTGTCTCAGTTTTGAAGATGGGGATCTCAATTACCTCCATGGCACCTGTAATTCAGCTCAAAAATTTCTTTGGCAAAGGGGAAAAAGTGTAGCTTTTAAGAAGTAAGACCATACAATATTCCAGTCATTAACTGATACATGCACAGAGAACTGCAGTTTTACAGGAAGATGCTTATAATGTTTTTTGCACATTTTGCAGGTTTATAGTTCTAAAAGTGATTTACTGACATACAAAATCTAGAAGAGAATGTCAGCTTTGATTTATTGCAGTAGAAATCGATTGCCCAAAAAACCTACCCTGCAGTGTGTGGGGAAGAGATCCAATAGCAGAGCCTCCAGAAGTGGTTACAAGGAAGCAAAGCACAGTTTTAGCCATTAGGCAAGTGTCTGAAAGAAGTAAAAGATTTGTTTGCTTAAAACAAGGGAGCTGAGTCCCACTGCAGACACTGGGGTAAAGTTAGGCTCTCTAAAGGCTTGTGCTCAAGGTCTACGAGTATTGTAGCATGTATGTATTCATATAAGGAAATTTTGACAATTCAAAGGAAAATGATGTAAGTTCATTTTCTTAAATGGATATACCTTGCTGGAAGATGCAAATGTTTCTCAAAAATGGGTGAGTTCTTATTGAAAACGGGCAATAATTACCAAAATAAGGACATAATCTAGTTGAAGGAAGTTACATTTAAGAACAAGATGTAAATAAAAAAGCAATTTAATAAAAATGGAAAATAGTTTGATTTCACTGTCAGAACATAAAAGTCATACTGTAAATTTTACTTTGCCTCACTGCTTAAATAATTAATATTCTAAACGTAGACCATTTCTTTCTCAGAATACTTTGCCATTCTATTTGTTAACTGTTATTTTTCCTGGGCTTGAGTGAATGAACTGCATTGAACTGACCCTTCACATAGGATCCTCCTAAAGAAATAGAAAGAACAGTCTGGATTCCTGTTGGTCCTTCTGAGTGAAATACTGAGTCTGCTGGAATCACCAGGAATATGGTCATGGATTTAGTAAAATTTTCTCCTAATACATACAAATTTTCTTTTAGTTAGTTAGTTGCATAAAGGAAAAGATGGTACAGCAACAACAGAAGCTGAACTCTACCACTGGCTTGCATAAGCATAACTGCATTGAACGCATGTCACATTTAACAGATCAAAATATTTGATGTATAAAGATCAAGATGGTGCTCCTAAAAATGAAACATTACAGTTGTACGTTTCCAAGAAAAAAGCCTTCACTAAAACTGACCAGTACCCAAAAGTATTTTCGGAAATATTTTGCAGTCAAGTAAGCTAATGCTAGTTTAAAAAGGAACTGTCAATAATTTCTAAAATAGAACATAAAAATAACTAAGGTGTCCTTTTGATCCTTGTGAGTATACTTTATTTGTCCTTGAAAAAAATATATCCAATGTACCTTTCAAAATGATTTATTATGTGTTATTGTTACAGTGTTCAATATTGTTCAATACTGAACTACTGTACTGATTACCACTCTCCCAGTCTGCTTTAGTTCTATCATGTGCTTTTATTTACCACCTGAGGCAAAAACATTTTAATTGGTTTAGGGAAGCCTGAACTCTCTTTTATCAATGACATATTCTATCAAAACGGAATGAAGCCAGGAGCTGTACGTACCCTCCCGGTCTTGGAAAAAAAATGGTTTGTTTTGAGGGTTTAAGTTTGGAAATGGATCTCTGCACTGTAAATTACTTAATCACTTTAACAGCAATAGCAGAACATCTTGGTTTTGTTCTTCTTCTCCTTTTTTTAATAGTAAGAAAACTTAGAGATTGCAGTAACTTTCCCATAGTTTAATTTTATTCCAGACAAATACATTCTACGAACTGACCCTGAAGTCTGTATTTTATATCTACCAAAGTGCTAGAATATAACATTACATGGTTTATTGTACTGCAAGTGACAGAACTAAACCCTGTCCATTCTCCCAATTTAAGAAAATCCTGTTCAAATTATCTTTATACAAAACAGAGAGAGAAATGTAGTCATGTTTGAAGTAAGTTTCATTGTTTGCAGTGATTAGGAAAAAAAAAAAGTTTTTTCCAGATCAAAAAGGCACTTTTAAAAAAACATATGACTTTCTTAGTGAAGCTATCGTAGGACTCGAGAACAATAAAAAACCACTTATCTTTTTCATTAAAAGAGCCAGAATCCCACTGTCAGCATCTTATTTTTAAAAAGTTATTTAAACCAAAAATGTACGTATAACTACAATATAGTAAAATTCATTACCAAACAAGGAGTAAATCTATTAGTCTGTTTCAATCAATATTTTCAACTGTAATCATAAATATTTTACATTGAAGTATGGAAACAGGACTTACACAACAGGAACAACAGGATTAATGAGCCCTTTTGTCCTAACTGGTTACGTATCACAGATCTCGCCTGCCACAGCTCCTGCTTTTATCCCAACTGCTTGTCTGGGCAATGGCTGGCTGGTATCACGCATGGTGACTGACCAGACGGTTTCTGTTTCAGCACATGGAGCAGTTCCATATATACTTAAACATTTCAGTTCTCTTTGATTTTTCCTCACCGAAGGAAATTTTCTCTATTCAAATGCCAATTTTCACAGCACTTGTCAAAATTCATTACCTTTTTGAAATTAGTTTCTAAGATTCAAATGTTTTTAGGGATAGTCAGAAGGAAAGATGTACAGACAGATCAAAAGAATAACTGCCTATTTTTTTTATTAGTAATTCAAGTTAAACAAAACCCATAAAAAGAGACACTTAGGATCTTCACCTCTCAGCTTGCATAGCAGTACCTTATTGCATGTTGGAGACCCTTCAGTGTCACCTACAGTCACTGGAAAAGACTGCTGCTTCCCCTGACATTTGTGGTGCTTGTCTGCCTGTTTACTGCAGAGGGGGGGGAAAAAAGGTACAAACCTGCAGACTTCCAACAATGCCCAGAATATGCTGGGTATGTTAAGATGCCAAATGGCCCCGCTTCACAGACTCTTTACAGGCTTAGGTGAGGAATGTCTTGTTAACCTTAAAACACACTTAAGACAGGCGGAGAAAACATGCAAAAAAGCACAACCTCCAGAACAAGTAATACAGTTAAACACATTTACAGAATACAGCAACGTAACTATTATTACTTTTCTTACAATTAGTTTAACTTTACACTAGTAGCCTATTTTTCTTCTAACAAGATGCTAACATGTTTTTCAGATTTTGTGCATTTGTTTCCCCAGTTTTGGAGGTACCTTAAGTCCTAGAGCTCTTTTCTTCTTTGAGGAAATCTGTCTCCTTTAACCAGCTTAATTCTATTCTCTCCTTCAATATGAAACAATTTCACTACCTTTTAATTAGAATAAAGTTTTTTTTCCTTTTCACAGTTGTGTTTTTATCTCACACCTAGTAAGGACCTTCAAAAAATGAGGTGTAATGAGAAATCCATTATTCAGAGGACCTCATAGTCTAAAAGCTTTTGCATTAGAAACATACATGATACAAATACCTAAAGAAGGTAGTGTTGTGTAACTTACTGCTTTCTCCAGCTTGAAACCAGGTATTGACAATTATTAATCACTTCAGGGTGATTATGTCTTGGGTGACTAATCTTCAAGTTGTTCCTGCTAGGCATACAGTACAGCTCTGAGAAGCAATTCATCTCCAGGTGGAGCTGAAGGTGGGCGATTATTTGAGTAAAGCTTCTCAGTTAGCTTTAGATGTGAAATAAAGCAGATCTCTTCCCCATTAACTGCCTGTTGATAATTCTGAAGAAGCATTTCTACCCAAAACTTCTATAGATGATGACAGCATTCAGTAATGGGAATCTGTACTGAGATATTGGGACAGGGATTTATATTTCAAAAGATCAAATGGTTTCTATTGCTTCAGTGTTCCGGGTGAGCTGCTGAAAGAGCATCCGGCAAATCTTTGCCAGATTCTTAAGCTAACACAAGGTTGAAGGTCTGGCACTGGCATTTATGTCAAGTTTCATACTAACAGAAATTTGGACAGGCATTGAAGAGGACTTTTATGATGTACTTGGCATCTAGCATCAAAACATTACCAACATCTTCCTAACCAAGCTTTTTACATTGTTTATTCTGAAACAGGAAAGAGACTGTCTCTAATTTAGGGAAATACTACTCGTATCTGGGTGACTGTTACAAAAAGCAACTACATAGGACATAATTAAAAAAGTTCCCCCTGTAAAAGCTGTTTCACTTCAGTTCTTGAAAAATGTTCTGTGACAAGTTTTGTTGACAAGTCATAACCAAGCACAGAAAAATGGCAGCCCTTCAAAACCATTTATTGAAAAAACCATCCAACTTTGGGCCTCTCTGGACTTAAAATTTGGCACAATTTCTTTACCATGCACAGTTAGATATACGAGGATAATATATTTTCATGCTGATGAAAACCTTGCTGGCAAAAGATTTAGTAAGCTGCCAACTGAAAATACTTTTGAAATGTCTTTTGAAATGTATTTTGAATTTTAGGTTGAAAAATACCCCAGAAACATACTTCAGGAGATCATGCTTCGAGACCTGACCTAATTCCCAACAAGTCAGTAACAAATTTTTTTTTCTGAATCCTAATTCTGTTCAGCAATGTAAAATATTAATCTTGATATATCAAAACTTAGAGTCAAGCAGGGAAATCAAATGCTGTAGACCATGCCTGTTAAGAAGCTCAAAACCAGCAAAAGAATCAGCTACAAGATCTCCAGGCAAACAGCAAGGTAGCTATAACATTTGGTAATGTGGGAAACATTTGGCACATTATTATTTCATAGTCTTTACCTACACAAACCCAATTGAAAAGAGTGCATTGTAAAAACATGCTCTGTAGTTTCCTGTATGTAGTTTCTTATATGTAAAATCAGCCAGGCTGTATAGGATAAAACAGCAATGCTTGGAAACTAAACTAGGCCCTGTGATTTACAATGTTTCTTCCAAGTTATTTATTAAACTTAATGGCTTTAGATATATAGTGTATATATTTAATATTCATCTCTGGGTTGTTTTGAGTTAGTACATTATTTCTTAAATTCTATTCCCTTTCTTTCCTTTTGTTTATCGGTGCAATAAATTCTTATTGTTTCCCTTGCTTCATTTTACAAGGTAAAAACTGTACTTAATGTCTCGTCTTATGGGTATAAAAATGGAATTTGATAGAGTACACTGTTATTATTTATACGTCTTCACCCACAACTGTCTGTGTATTTAATCCCATAGTGAAGCTATAATGTTTCTATAGCTACCATCTATTTCTGAATAAAATTATTTGATACAAGAAATATCTAACTTTGTATGGAAAAAAAAATATTACAAACCAGAAAACTAAGAAAGGCTAGAAACAAATAAATTATCAATGTGCAACAGTCAACCTATCTGAAATCAGACTTTAGACTTGAATATACATTGCACGCTGGTTTTGTCTTGGTGCTTTTCGTCTCTGGAGCATTAGCCTGAGGGAACAAAGATGACCCCAAAGCTGATCACTGCCTACGTACAAACCTTACTTTTTTAAGCTTTCAAATACTGGACTGTCAGAGGGGGAAATCTCAAAACATGTTAATTTTCTAGCTAGCAATGGGGTAGGAAAGCACCAAGAGTAGACTTCAAGTAGGAAACTGCTAAGCTATTAATCAAAGCACTCAATATATAGCTTATAGTATCTCTGTGCACAGTTGGTGAATCAAGACACTTCAGCAAAATGACTTCACCTCTCCACTGAAGATGAGCCTTCAAAAAATAACCAGTAAACGTCTCTCAGCAGTATGAATACACAGACTCATAATCATAATCAATAAAATTAGCCTGGGAATCAGAACTTACAGAAAAGCCCTCCAGTTAGACTGGGAGGAGCAAAAGTATAGCTTTCAGATGGATTGTCATCAGTGTGTGCAATTATGTGTCATGATTATCTGCAAAAGGAAAGTGAAGTTCTAAGAACATCTTATGAGAGAGAAGGTATGAGATTAAATATCAAGACAGAGACAAGGTGGACTATAATACTGATCACGCACTTCTAAGACTCAATTCATAACTCATTTCTTCTTCCATTTTAGTTGCTTCATCTTTGCATTGTCCCCTGCAAAACAAAACTCCACTGACCTCTACTTTCTACTTTAAAAATATGAATAAAAAGAGGTTGATTGCTCTTACTGGCATTAGTCTATATGTATTCAATGACTACCATGTAATCAGTACCTTAGAATCATTTAGGTTGGAAGGAATCACTGGAGGACCTTTACACCAGCCTCCTACTCAATGTAGGTCCAGCTACTAAAGGCAGTGTCCCGTCAATTCTGACGTCTCTGCATGGGTGGAGATTCCAAAACCTATCTGAGTAACCTGTTCCAGCCTTTGACCACTCTCAGGGCAAAATTTTTTCTCCTTGCACTGGGATGGAGTTTCCCATGTTTTAACTTCCAGTCACAGCCTCTTGCCCAGATGCTCAACAACTGTTTCCAAGGGGTGCAAATTAGGAAAAAAAAAAAAAATCAAAAAAAAATCTGGGAAGCTGTTACCAGTCCCCTCCTGGCCTTGCATTTTATTCTGAAATTTTGTGAGGAAAATTCTCTGTCCCCAGGTGTTCTGCTCATTGGGGACATGGTGCCCTCTGAAATTCAAAAAACAGGAGTCAGGATTTCTGCTTGCTCTGTCAGTATAGCAACCTCTCATGCAAATGCAGCAACACTGGACACTCAGCAGTGTACACATCCTTACCACTAATTGTCCAAAATGAACATTTTTTGATGAAACTTTTGCCTGAAACGTTAAGCTGCACATCAATTTTTCTTCTTACTGTCACGTGAAAGAGGTGCTAAGCCAAAAACATTCCCTCTGTCGTCATGCAATTCATTGTAGCACAAACTTAGATTCACAGCTCCTGACAAGCTCTTGAGTTTTGCTTTCAGTTGCACTGCTCCAGAATGAAGCTATCAGAGAAAGCAGAAAGCTGCCCTGGTATTTCTCTCTACATAGGTGATGCTGCAGAAAGTATACTAATGCTAACTGCTTAGCATGATTTTAAAACAAGAAAATTGGTGGGGTGATAGCAGAGACTAATGGATTTTGAAACGCATCCATATGCGCTCCAAGTAACGCTGTTTAGTGTAACACTATGCGAGGATGTACCTACCATATGTCAAATTGCAGAACAGGTTCTGACACTACCAGTTTCATACAATTTAATAACAAGCATTTCAGCTTCAGCCGTTTCTAGTAACTCAACAAGATGCTTGAATATCAGACTGTCTCCCCTGTTTTTCACAGACAGTCATCTTGAGAGTTGCCATAACACTGTAGATTTATCTGCTATTTTTTAACAGCAGTGTTAGCAGCCGTCCCACAGTCATGCTGAATGAGTTCTTCTTAGCCTTACTTTTCAGGTGTTCATACGATTTTTCTAAAAGCATGCAATACCTAAAACTACTTAATATATTTCAAGGGAAGTAAGAAGAGGGGGGAAACAAACAAACAAACCAACCAAACCAAACAAACAAAACAACCAAAAAAACCAAAGAACCCCCACACCCCTTAATAGGCTCAGACCCTTCTGGAATTGATAGTTTCATAAAACACAAAGAAAACCGGATTTGTATAAAACAGAGAAACTTCCTTCTCTCCATCTAATGGCAGAATTTCAAAGCAAACCCTTTCTAGCACTTGCAGTTATGGTCCATAAGGATCATGAATCATTCACGGTATTTTATCTCGGGAATAGACTGTTTTAACTAACAGAGGAATGCAGTATTGAGGAACTACTCCTGTTCATCTGCACAGTTTTTAACTAAGAGAGGAATGTGGCATTGATGATATGTTCATAATTCATCTAGACAGTTCTAGATCACAATCATCTCTTGAAGCTTTGATTGCCTATCAATTGCTACCTAGAATGACAGAAGAAAGGGCATTAGATTTTACTAGTCTTTATTCTTTTGTTATAAAGAAAGTAAGAAAATGGGAAGCAAACAAAAATGTCAGCATAATTTTGCAAGTTGAGAAACATAAAAGCAAAGAAAAAAATAATAAATCTGTTTATATGTTCAAGAATAAAAGTTGACAGTAAAAATGCCAACAGTATGTAAAACAGGGACAAGTCATGGTTGTTGTGGGAAATCATAAATTTTAAATCCTTCACTTTGTGTGTTCCAAAGCAGATGTTCAGCTGCTATAAATCAGCAAAGCTCCCTGACCCTTAATTTCTTAACCACAGGATTGTGCCGAGGATTTATTTGCACTGAATTTAGTTAAACTAAGTAGCATTATTCTAGGTATTCTAAGAACTACAACACCCTCTAGTGGGCAAAGATTTTTTTTCAAATACTGTAAACCAGTTAATTTCAATGATCTGAAGCAACCACTGGTTGCATTCTTCAGAACATCAAACCTGAGCACATGCCTCACACATATAAAGTCTACAGAGTAAGCTATATACAAGTTATAATTATGTATAAAGTCCTGTGGTTTATTTTGGTGCTATGATGGCACTCCATAAAGAGAGAATAGGACTTCATCTTCTGACAAAAGAAAAGACCCATCTCATTTCCTTACTCATGACCTCCTTTTCCCCAAGGTTACTCATCTGATGGGTGCTATTCTCAGTAGTGCCCAGCATCTCCTCTAAACAAATCATTGACAGGGAGCAACCATGTTGAGAGCAATCTCTTCTCCTTGCACTCTTCCTATTGTGTTCTTAAAAAGTCACGAGTATGTGATACTTTTGCAGAATGCTTTGCAGATACAACTGTGTCACAGGCCCAAGGAACTCACAGGACTCTTGCAGGGAAGGTGTCAATATGAAAATATATAGGATATTCAGCTACCTCTGTGAAAAGAGATAAATTAATTTTCCTAACAGATCTGAATGACAAAACACAATAGAAGAAGAAATAGGTCGTTCCAAGAATAAAGAAAGCAGTAACATTTATATTAATACTTAAGGACATAAAACTATGGCTAAGGATGGAAAATTAAATGAAAGACAAGTGCCATTAAACATAAGTACTGTACATGAAAAAGAGATGAGAATATGAAGAGAGGAGTACCACTGTCAGGCTTCTAGAAAAGAGGAATGTGAAACAGAAAACCTGAGAAAGAAAAATAATTTAGAGAGCAAGACACTTAAATGGGCAAATGGGACTGGATTGCCACAGTTAGAATGAGGTTCCTGTCTCTTTAGTACAGACCCCTTTCTGAGTCTCATTTTCTCATATCAGCAATCTGAACAACCCCTTCATTCCGCATTCTTCCAAAATATCACCTGCTTCAAAACAATACTTCCCCAGTTAACTAATTACTTCAAATCTTGGAGAGACTGGGGGAAAAGCTGGTCTAGATACTATGATGGAATCTTCATCAGGAAACCAGTCCTCCTTGCAAAACTGGAACTTTTCTGTCCGATTTCAACTAAATTATGAAATTATTTTAACATTTCAAAACAATTAATTCAGCTTTACTGAAATCAAACAATTCAGTCTTTTGTTTCAAATAACTCTTCAGTTTGAAATGTAGTTCACATTACTAAAATTGACGACTCTCTGCACCTTTTAAACGTTTAACTGCATTACTAGCTCTTCTTATCTCTTCTGCACATTGTCACTGTGAGGTAAACTGTGCGAATAAGCAGAGGGTAGTGACTGCACAGCACGCTATTAGCCCACTCATGTCATACCAAGCTTGTCTGAGCCACTTGTAACTAATAATGCCAGAAACTTGATATTCTTAATTTAATTATCTCCCTAACGGTCTTAGTAATTACAGATTTTTTTTTCTTGACATGTCAATTTTTTTTCCTTTTTCTCAAAAAAAATTGCAGTCCATAATCCAAATGTGTTTGCTGTGAGCCATACACTGAGTAACCATGTAACAATAATGGATCTTTAAATTTTACCCGTTTCTGTAAGATCATTTTATTTGAAAATAAGAGAAAAACCTCAGTATGCCTTGGGAGGGAAAAAAGGACTCTTGTCTTTAAATAATGTGAAAATGCCATAGTAACTTGCAAAAAGGGAATAAATTACTGTTTCTAAAAAAAGTCCATTTTCTGTCATACTTTTTTCCAGATACACTTACAAATCTTAAATGAAATGTAACAGTGAGTAGAATTGTTATGTTCTGATGTAGCTTCTACTACAAATAGAGGAGTATTCACTCATGGGTGTTTCTGCAAATATAGCAATAATTCATCCATTAAAAAGAGAAAATAAAAGACCAGAGCTTTCCGTTTCTTAGAGTCTACTATCTCAGAGAATCTGGTGCTGACACATAGGTCAAAATATAACACATTTTACCCTCTTATCAAAATAAGGAAGCGTAAGACAAGAAAATATGAATGTTGCAAGTCTCAGGGCTGTAGTATGTCCCCTGACACCTGAAGAATTTAATTTTTGTGCTCTAATTTCTCTCATCTTTCTGTTCACAAAAAACAACTCACTCTGCCTATTTCCCGGATTGTGGGGCCTCTTCCTTCACCAGGCGACCCCAGTTCAAGGCACTAAACAGACAAACATAACATTGTGTTCATGTCTCTTCCATAGAGTGACTCACTAGCTGACCTAAGCAAAAACAGGGATCAATGTCTTTCTCCTCCACCACTTTGTCATCACTGCTGCTAGAATTATATTTACCTCTTACTGAGAGCAAGTTGGAAGAATCAATGTAACCCATTCTGGCTGCTTACCCACAGTCCCTGCTGCAACACAGGCAGTAACCAGCATTTTGTAAACCGGTAACATTAATTATTCCCCAAACACAAATGAAATTTTGAGTAAGACTTTTTATATCAAAATTCCTTCTCAGAAATCATCCTGCGAACAAAGAGGTAAGTAACACTTTGTACTGCACTATAAACAAAGTCCAGGTACATCTGCCACTGTAAGATGCTAGGTGTTCAAACAACAAATAGACAACTAAACTTTTTTTTTTGTGATTTGGCTCAGTGGCCTTTTCTAGCTCACCACAATGTTTCAACTTCTTAACAACATTTTTTTCTATATAGACCTGATGGAGTGAATTCTTGGTTTGAGGAGGAGGTTGAGGTAATTAAAAGAAGGGAATAAACAGAAACTGCAATTGCAGGAAACTTTACTTGTAATGCTCAATTCTATTTCCTAATGTCAGAACAATTTATTTCTACACCGCTACTGTAATTCCCTTTGGAGCTGTAAGCACTAAGTTGTTTGGCTTTTATTAATATACTTGTTTTTCCTAGCACACAAGCCAGACGATGCATTTTAAGACAAAGCTATCTCAGTGTAGATTAACTTTACTGAGATTTGTCTGGCAGAAATGTACAATGTCTGTAACTTGCATTTCCGTCTGTCAACAGTTCATAGCAGTAAACCCATAAAGTCTCAATCCAAAAACTTTCAATGCTTAGTCCTTAAAAAATACATGAAGTAAATCAAGAGGGGCTGCAAACATAGAGAGTATGTGCTTATGTTCTTTACGTTCTCTTTCTGGGTAGTGAACTGTTCTGAGATGTTACATACTGAAATGCATAGAATCAAGCTAAACCAAGTGAGTTTGGGTTAAGGAATAGAAGGGAGAGAACAGAAGTTGCTATGTTGTCCTAAAAAAGAAAAAAACAAAACCACCAAACCAGCCTCCATAGCAAATTAACAGCTTTTCACAAAAAAAAAAAAAAAAAAAAAAAAAAAAAAAAAAAGTGCAAATTATTTAAGAAGGAAAAAAAAACCCAACTTGCCGTTATTTTTGAAGTGAAAGTTAAGGCACCAAATGAACCACAAGATGGCAGTCGAACATTAAAAAAAATAAGAAAAAGAAAACGCATTTAATTGAAACTCTCTGGAAAAGTAGTTCAAATCTGTGCATGCTACTCAGAATATAACCAAGCAATGCTGTAGAGCAGTGGGTTTTAATCTTTCTTGATTTGCATACCTCTAAACATTTTAAGGAGGCAAAGACCCAATAAGCAGATAAGTCAGCTGTTTTCTTTACCTTTCATTAAACCCTGGCTTTATAGTACAGTTGTATCACAATCCTAGAAAATACTATTTCCGTGTATTAGTGTGCTGTTATTTGCACACTCTTCATTCAGACTGCAATCCTCATACACTCTTTCTGAAATACAGTATGTACGTCCTCGGTTTCTCTTGGTTTCTCCCTCAATGAATAAAACCAACAGCCTGAATAAACAAAAGTTCCAGTACATACCTGATTCCAAAATACCTTTTTTTTCATAGCCTAATCCTCCTCCTTAGTTGCCTCTTTGCTAACTGCCACTGGCTGCCTACATAAATTCACACACATTTTTTTCCATTCCAATTGTTTGGTACGCATATGCAACATATCACTAGCTTTTGAATGCCCAGAACTTCAGTTTGATTGGTGAGAGGTCATAACTGATGACATCAACAGTCTCATTTGCTCTTACTCAGTGTTGGTTGCTACAGCTGAGTATAGAGTTTGCCTTTTACCATTTGTATTAGTCAGGCTAATGATTTCAGTGTTATTTCCAAACTAATTTCCTAATGGTTTTCCTAACCAGCACATGGCAGATTGTTCTGGTCGGCACATACGCCAGAATTGCTCCCTTGTTCCCAGATTCATTGATTTTCATTTGTCTGTATTGAACCTCATATGTTGTATGCCAACCAAATCAAGATGGATCAAATCAATTTACATCTTGTGTCTCATTACTCTCTTTGCTTGTGTCAGTACAGTAACACTGAATACACGTCTCATATCTGCATTCAAATTATACAGCATAAATCAGCAATATCAGAGATATACAACAGCCAGTAGCGGGCAAGACATTTTAAAAGTGAAGTAAGTTTTACACAACATAGGCCATCACTCTAAAACCTCACTGGCACTGCTACACAACAAAACTGCTTCTACACCAAAACGTGGGTATTTGCCATTCTACCTCAGGTTAGAAATACAGATTCGATTTCACTTGACAGGGCTTTACAGGAGGATTAGCTTCTAGCTCTCCTGATAGCATTCTTTCGCTCTGCAATGAGAAAGTAAAACCTATTTAGTAAAACCTCTTATTTAGAGCGTGTTAAACTGCAGCACATCTTCTGGCTCACAACTCCCCAGTTTGTGACTGAACTTTTCCTTACAGCTGTTTCAATGAGAATACCTGTTTGTGCCCCGTGACATCAAAGGGCACACCCATTCTAATTAACTTCCTTTCAATGACTCGCACGTGATGATGCCATGCAGACGGAAGAGGGGAGGAGCTTTTCTAGCTTTTTGGTGCATCTGGGTGGTGCCATCCAACTCCTCTTCCACACAACAGTGTCCACCATCCAGTTATCAGTTCAGCACCCTTTTACAGAGCCTTTGCCTCTCAATTCTTGCTCACTGAACTGGTTTTTGGATTGCACCCTGATCACCCATGACAACCTACGGTTCTTCCTCAGAACAAGCTCAGCAGCTTGAGATGGGCTAAAACTTGCAGATCTTTCCTCCTCCTCATAAAACCTTCCTATAAATGGATATTCTGAACTTCCTAGAGCTAGCTGACTTACGCTTCCACCATCACACTATTTTGATACGTAGGTTTCCCTAAAATTTTCAAGTATTTCAAAGGTATATTCAAAACACTGTATAATATACTTGGGTATTTCTCCTGCTCATGCCATGTTTACAATTTCAAACCTGCTATACCTAGTATTAACTCCAAAAGTATTACATCTGCAAGAAATTTTGCATTTTACTGAACAGTGGATTCAAAACACACAAAAAATAAGAACATGAGGGCTTTTATTATAGTATGTACAGAACATGATTTATGATGTTACTTTTTAATTAAATTATTTTCACTTGTTTGGAGCTATTTTTTCTTTATGCTAAACACCAGTAAGTGTCCATTCTAAGCATTACCTATGCAAATCCAGAATCCATTCTCTTAATCACTACTGAAGGAAATTGATGGCTTGTCAGTATCTATTGAGAAAACGCTTAAAAATCCTAAGTGCAAGCACCCCATCTTCTGCTCAGTTTGTGGTACGACATGTCAGAAAGCTGACAAACACCCTCACATTGGCTATTTCATATTTAATTCAGAAGGACTGCACATCTAACAGTCTCAATGTACTCAACATTCAGAGTAGTAAGTGTATGATGAAGTAGGTGGGCGCATTACAGCTCAATTTCATCTGTGTATCACACCAAGAATTCCAACTTCCATATGCAACAGTTTCACCTGGAAAAATTTTAAGATTGAAACACTTTCTAAGACACATTCTTAACGTAGTTTTGTCAGCACTTATGGCTGCCACCCTTCTGAAGAATTTTGTTTAATAAAGCCTATGCTAATCTTGGTTAACACCCTGACCACATAATCTCCATGAGGAATTCCCATTCAAATTTCAATTACCTTTAATAAAAATACCCACTCTTTATTTCTAGAATCTCTACTGGAGAAAAAAAAAAATCATTACTAAATTACATAAACCAAATTTATTTTCCAGATCTGAATCTTTACAAGTTCATTGGACATCCATCTAACATCACTCCTAAACAGTTTAAGAAAACCATATGCCTACCTTTCGTTCTTCATTCCATGTATCTCATATACACATGCAAGCACTACATTTTAACTGTACATTAGGTTAGCACTTCCACAAGACACTATACAACAAAAACATAAAGCTCTCTAAATACTTATACTGGTATGATTACGAGTTCCTGACATCTCTTGGCATACCCAGCCCATCCGCGAGATCAGGAGCCTTTACACCGACTACCGGCTGCTTCACAGTCAGCCTTAAAAGGCCATCATTTCTAATGCCACAACCCCCTCGCCGATGCCACTCAATTCCGCTCGGCTTTTTAAGAAGTTAGGGGCAGCCCGCACTGAGCAGAACCCAAAGGAGCAGCGCAAGAAGCGGCAGTGCCAAGCCTCGGATGAGGAGGGAAGGCGAAAAAGAGCTGTTAGCTGCAGGCACCGGCCTCACACCCGAGCGGCTGACAATGCTGGCTGCCGGCTGGGTTCTCTGCTACGCCCACCCAGACACAACACACAGGGCGAAGCGCGCGGCCCGCCTCCCTGCCAGCCCGCAGCCTCAGGACCACCCGGCCTCCAGCTA
>JAAGNO010010803.1:6050-29084 GCA_033439905.1 Ceryle rudis
CTATTACTTTTCTCTCTTTAAGTCCAGTTCCACTGTCATCTTGCCTGTGGTTTCAGAGGCACCAGACATTAGTTCATTTAATTTGCTTCTTCAGTCAAAAGTGCCAGCCTTTGCAAACCATTATGAGCATGTGATTTAATTGTTTGTTGTTTTGTTGGTTTTTTTTAAATTATTTTTACTTTTTCTTAATGCTCGAATCATCTCTTACTTGGTTTCTTTTCATTATTTATTATTGCTTTCCTCTTTTCATTTTAAATTACAATCTTCCAATTTTTTATTTTGTGCAGAGCCAACATGGTCTTTAAGAAGCAGCACTATCAAAAATAATGAAAATAAATAACATCCTTCTTTTACAGTTTTTTAACAATTAAGCCATTGGTTCAATCTACCAACAGAACAAGGTTACTCTTATAATGATTTAAATATTAGTGTTACAATGATGAATGCAATCATTAAGTAGAAAATCGTAGTGCTATGGATTAGTTTTGTTTTCAGTTCAATATGACCAATGTTTTGTGTTCATTTAATAAAGAATAACATTGAAAATATTTTCTATTCATGCAAATAAGAAACGGCTCAGCTCCTTATAAACCCAATAGCAATCACATATGTTGTTTTAAAAGATCTGATAGACTCCAGGATGATAGCTCTGTGGAAAAGGGCCTTGGAGTCCTGATAGAAAAGTTCTCCATGGGACAACAATGTGCACTTGTGGCCAATGGTATCCTGGGGTGCATTAAGAGGAGTGTGTCCAGCAGATCAAGGGAGGTTCTCCTCCCTCTCTACTCTGCCCTAGTGAGACCTCACCTGGAGTATTGTGTCAAGTTCTGGGCTCCTCAGTTCAAGAAGGACAGAGATCTACTTGAGTGAGGGCTATGAGGATGATTATGAGTCTGGAATGCATGCCTTACGAGGAAAGGCTGAGAGACCTGGGGCTCTTTAGTCTGGAGAGGAGAAGACTGAGAGGGGATCTAATTAATGTCTATAAATCCCTAAGGACTGGGTGTCAAGAAGGCAGGGACAACCTCTTTTCACTTGTGCCTTGTGATAGGATGAGAGGCAATGCATTCAAGCTTGAGTACTGGAAGTTCCACATCAACATGAGGAAGAACTTTTTTACTGTAAGGGTTACAGAGCACTGGAAGAGACTCCCCAGAGAGGTTGTAGAGTCTCCTTCTCTGGAGACTTTTAAGACCTGTCTGGATGCATTTCTGCGTGATCTGCTCTAGTTTTGTCCTGCTCTGGCAGGAGGGTTGGACTCAATGGTCTTTGGAGGTCCCTTCTAACCCCTAACATTCTTTGATTCTGGATTCTGTGATATTCCCATTGGCACAGATAGTTTCTTCTCGTGTGCAGTTTATCCTGAGTTAGCATCTGCAATACACAACTACTTTATTCTCTTCTGGTTTTGTTTCTGTGTTGTGCTTTTTTTTTTTTCCTGCTGCTTATTCTTAGAGAAAATGTAGTCACAATATTTGTATGAACTATTAACCATTGTGGCCTGGAAGTATTTGTGACACAGTGTGGAAAGTAGTGATTTGGCTTACCTGCAGGCAACCTTTCCTTATGGCTGTGTTATAGCCAATGTGTGTGATTTAGGTACAAAAGACCTGTAGAATCTGTATATAGTAAAAGGACACTTATTTGGATGTCAGCTTTAAATAAATGTAGCTTTAAATTTTCCATAAATTGAGAAATTTGAGTTCTAGTGCTAGCAGATCTTCCAGAAAATGAATACAATTATGAAGCAATAAAAAGTGAAAAGCTTTATTAATGTTTCATCTCAAACAACTATTAGTTGTTCATGTTTATTTTGGCTTAAATTGAACAGTCTGGAATTGTCCAATAAGGCTGCTTATTATAGGTTAGAGCTTTGATTTGGAGTGTCTTTGTGTCGCTTGTCTTCTACAGTGCTTATGGTGGAATTGTGTATGTGTTGAGAGATTTTAGTTAAAATAAGTAATTGTGTTACACCTCAGTTTTTCTTAGGAAAGCCCTTTTGAAATTTCTAAGAAAACTTGTTTGCACTAAGCTCTCAAAAACACAGTTACATGCACAGTTGGAAATGGGTATTATTTTTGAAAGATGTAGCATTACCAAATTAGATTTGTTCCATGAATCTGGCAAAGGCATAAAGAAAAAATATCGTAGTGAGATGCTTTGTTTATTTTAATTAGAAGGAACTTTAATCTGAGCTCCAAGTGATAGGAGATACCTAAATACTGAGTCTCTGTAAAGACAAATCCTCCCTGAAAACTTGTTTTCCAGATCCTGCAGATGACGTTCTTCTTTTTATCTTAAATATCATATCTGGGGCCCAGTTTTGCCAGGACTGTGTTGAATTTTCTTTTTAATACAATTACTATGAATTTGTATTTTCAGAAATAGAAAGAAGGAAAATGAGGGACACTGGTAAAATATTTCAGGTCAGCAAGAACAGAGATGAGGAGAGGACTGACAGTATCTCAAGATTAAAGATACTGGTGTTTTCTGCCTTTTTCATTAGTCTAGTATTTTAATAGTTACTAAATATTTGTTCTAACCACATGCCTTTATGTTACCAGTCATTTAAAATGAAAATGTCAGTATTGAAAATAATAATATGAAACTGAAATAAACTTAACAAAATCAAAGTAATTAATTTTTTAAGCTGGAATTTGTTTCTTGTTGCCAGCATTTTCTCTTATCTACATATAAACACAGAATTCAGTCCTTACTTAATAAGGCCTTTTTTTTTATTTCAACATTGAGACATGTTTTATTTATTCAGATTATAAACTTAGTAAAAACATTTCAATTTGAACTTTTTCATTTTAAAACAAAACAATAGTAAAAATTACAGATGCCTTAAATGCATCTACTTAAATGATCTTTCTAATCCTTTTGAAGACTAAGAAGTATGTCTTGCAATAGGAATTGTCAGAGCAAACAAATCTTTTTGCATAGACTTCATATTCATTGTTCCTGTGATGGCTTTTTGGTGTTCTGGATAGACTTCATTTACCAATTGCTGAGACAAGATTTCCACATAGTCTGTAATACCCGCCAATGTCAGAAATTTAGGAATAAGGTTATTACAATTTAATTGTCTTTTGCATAATGAAGTTTGGAGTAACACAAAAGAAATCAGAGCACTGATTTCTCTGAGGAAGGCTGTCATATTGGTGGTTATAAAACTGATGCATTGAAATGAGTCTGAAGCAGAGCAATTTGTAGCATTTTGTAGCATGTTTTCAGGGACTGATAAGGGCTGTTTACTTCTTCCTTCTACTGCTGATGATTTTATGTGTGTTATGCCTACTGCCAACAAATTAGTATAATTAGGTCAGAAGAGATCTTTGTGACCTGGTCCAACCTCCTGAGCAACGTCAATGTTAGATCAGGTTTCTCAGGACATCATGCAGTAGAGCTTTAAAACTGTCTCAAGGTGGGATCTCACAAACCATCTGGGCACATGTTCCAGGTCTTAACTACTCACACTGCAAACAACATTTTCCTTATATCCACTTGGAATTTCCCCTTTTTCAACTTGTGACCACTGCCTCTTGTCCTACCACTGTAAGCCTCTGAGAAAGAGTTTGAGTCCACCTCTGTAATGTTCCATTGTGTAATAGAAGGTGGCAATTAGGTGCATGTATAGCTTTCTCTTCTCTAGGTTGATAGAAAACATCTCCCTTGGCTTCCCGTTATGTGTGTTGTGCCTCAGCCTGAACTAACTTGGTTCTGTCAGGCTCACTCCAGTATCTTTCTAGCATCTTTCTTCTACTGGAGAGTCCAAAACTGAACACAGAACTCAGGGCAGAGAATTTTTCATCTTTTTTTGCAAATGTCAGTGGTGACTGTTCTGATACAGCAAAACTGGTGTAGCAGCAGAGGAAGCAGAGTTCTTTGTTAAACTTAGGCACAAGCCTACCCGAAGTCTCATTAACAGTGAGCACAGAAACAAATGAAAAATTCCGTGTCCATAAACTTTAAATAGAACAAATGATCTTCACTGGAAATTAAACCAAAATGTAGTCAGAAAACCCAACCACAATAAACCAACCTCAGTCTGCTTTCAACCTCTGTCTACTGTCAGTAGGCTTTATACCACTAGTTATATTGTCTCAGATGTTCAAGGACAAAGTACTGAATGATATTTTAAACTGTAGTAACTACCCATAAATTGTCTAGCTCTCACTTGAGGAATTTCTCGCTTGAGGAATGTTAAGCAGTTGTAAACATATCTATCAATTGAAGTGGAATTGCTTGCATTGAGTTATACTTCTGTATCACACCCTATATTTAGGAATTAGACATCTTTCAGGCATGAGGCAAATCAGTTGAGCGACTGAAAATGTCAGTGCTTAACTCTGTAACAGCTATTTATTTAAATAGGGATCTAAAATGAATTTTTAAATGAAAAGTTAATTTCTTGCTGTGAATGTTTTTAAATCACCACTAATTATGAGTAAGTTGGAAAGTGCAAGTTAACTGAATAAGAAAATTTGAGGGGAAAGAACACACGGTGTTGCTTTTCCTTTAACTGCATTCATTTGTGAGTCCATACTTAGAAAGAATTGTCCTATGCATGATAATTGATACAAAGTTGTAGACAGCTTTTGCTTAGGAAGATTGCAAGGCAAGAGGCAGGGTCGTTCTAATGTAGCCAAAAAAACAGTAGTCCACTGAAACCCTAAGCCTAGTCTTATTTTCCCTCCATTATATTAGCAAGTCTAATAAAAGAAAAAGGGAGAACATTAGGAGAGCCAAAGTGCAGCTAGAGCTCAACCTAGCTACAGCTGTTAAGGATAATAAAAAAAGTTTCTATAAATTCATTAACAACAAAAGGAGGATTAGGGAAAATCTCCATCCCTTATTGGATGCAGAGGGAAACCTAGTAACAAAGGATGAGGAAAAGGCTGAGGTGCTCAACACCTACTTTGCCTCAGTCTTTAGCAGTGGAACTGGCTGTTCCCTGGACACCCAGCCTCATGAGCTAGGAGACAGGGAGGGGAAGCAGCATGAGGTCATCACAGTTAAAGAGGAAGTGGTCAGTGACCTGCTACACTGCTTGGATGCACACAAGTCTATGGGACCAGATGAGTTACACCCAAGGGTGCTGAAAGAGTTGGCAGATGTGCTCACCAAGCCGCTTTCCATTATTTACCTGAAGTCCTGGCTAACTGGGGAGGTCCCAATGGACTGTTGGGTAGCAAATATAACACCCATCTACAAGAAAGGCAGAAAGGAGGATCGAGGAAACTAGAGACCTGTCAGTCTGACCTCAATACCAGGGAAGGTCTTGGAGCAGATTATCTTGAGTGACATTCCAAGCTATATATTGGACACCCAGGGGATCAGGCCCAGTCAGCATGGGTTTATGAAAGGCAGGTCAAGATGACACAACTATTGGACGAGGGAAAGGCTGTGGATATTGTCTACCTAGACTTTTGAAAATCATTTGATGCTGTTTCCCATAGAAAAACTGTCTGCTCATGGCCATACAATCTGCTGGATCAAGCACTGGCTGGATGGACAGGCCCAAAGAGTGGTGGTCAGGGGAGTTAAATCCAGCTGGTGGCCAGTCACAAGTGGTGTTCCTCAGGGCTCAGTGTTGGGACCATTTCTGTTTAGCATCTTTATTGATGATCTTGATAAGGACATAGAGTGTATCATCAGCAGGTTCGCAGATGACACCAAGTTAGGTGGCAGTGTTGATCTTCATGAGGATAGGGAGACTCTACAGAGAGACTTGGGATAGATTAAATTGATAGGACAATATTAACAGTATGAGCTTCAACAAGGCCAAGTGCCAGGTCCTGCACTTGGGCCAAAACAACCCCATGCAACGCTACAGGCTTGGGGAACTGTGGTGGGAGAGCTGTCTGGCAGAAAAGGACCTGGGGGTTCTAATTGACAAATGGCTGAATATGAGCCAGCAGTGTGCCCAGGTGGCCAAGAAAGTCAATGGCATCCTGGCTTGGAAATGATGTGACCAGCAGAAGTAGGGAGGCGATTGTCCCCCTGTACTCAGCACTGGTGAGGCCTTGCCTTGAGAATTGTGTCCAGTTTTGGGCACCTGAATACAAGAGAGGTATCAAGGTGCTGGAGCGAGTGAAGAGGAGGGTACCAAAGCTGGTGAAGGGCCTGGAGAATAAATCTTCTGAAAAACGATTGAAGGAGCTGCGACTGTTTAGTTTGAGGAAGAGGAGGCTAAGGGGAGGCCTCATCACTCTCTACAACTACCTGAAAGGACATTGTAGAGAAGTTGGTGCTGGTCTCTTCTCACAGGTAATTAGCAATAGAACAAGGCGGATGGCTTCAAACTGCAACAGGTTTAGACTGGACATTAGGGAAAAATTTTTCACAGAAAGAGTAGCCACACACTGGAATAGGCTGCCCAGGGAGGTGGTTGAGTCATCATCCCTGGATGAGTTTAAGGGTCATTTGGATGTGGTGTTGGGGGACATGGTTTAGGGGTGAACTTTGCAGAGTATGGTTAATGGTTGGACTCAGTGATCCCAAGGGTCTTTTCCAACCTGAATGATTCTGTGATTCTAAGATGCTACCTCTCTCTAAATACCTGGATTTTCTTATACTCTTAGACAGTCATAGTTGCAGCAGTGTTACAGAATTTATTTTTCCTCAGTGTTATTGGCTAAGTTCTTACATGTAATGACCGTTCTTTATTAACAATTTTTTATCTCTGGACTCTGAGGAATTATTTTTTATATTAATGACTTACCTCTGATAAGGGAGCTTTTAAAATATTTAACCCTTGTTATTTTAATCAGACTGATTTTATTTTTTTTCATCAGTTTCTCAAAGCCCAAAGGGCAGAAGAGAAAGCATAATGTAATTCATTTTTCATGAACCAAGCCAAACCTTGTTTTCTTGAGCAAGCATCATTACATAAACTTCCGTATAGCAGTTCTTGAGTTATTAAGCAGTTTTAAGGTTGTGCTGGAAGTGGAGTAATTAAGAAACATTTATTTCAACTTGATGCTTTTTTATGTCTCTCTTTTAAACCACAAAAAATGTTAAAACTAAGAGTATTCCAAATCAATTGGAAAAAAAATAATCTGTAGAATGTACGTTGGGAATTTATAAAGTACTTTTGATACATGCAGATATGGTTAAATACTGTAGTGTGTTTAAGCATTTACACCAGCAAAAAATCTGCATTAGATTTTCCCGTGGTTTGGGATCCTATCTAAAACCCATTGAAATTATTGGAAAAGTGGTCATTGACTTGAATAAGCTTTGGATCATGGTCTCTCTTAATGATACTTTGCAGGTAGAGAACTCTTTCTCAGTGTGTTTTCCAAACCTGTGTTGGTTATTTTAATATTCTGATTTGAAAAATACTGAAAGTATTGCAATTTCTTTCTCTCCAGGGTTGTAATTGTGGGAGATTTCCTTGTTGTCTGTGTCATAGCTTGGCGGTAAAACTTGAAAATTTTTGGTTTCCCCCATCACATCATGGTAAATGATGTTGCTGTCATAATACATGGTTAGGTTTATATAGCAGTGTGATCAAATTAGTCTTCTTAGTCAGTTGTGTGTACAAACCACCTTTCACTTGGAAAAGGTGTGCTTTCAATTCTGTGCAATATATACTTCCTTTGTGTTTAAAGATGATTAGCTTTGTAAGGTCAAGTACAAGAGATTGTGCTTCTAAAAAAGAGCAGTAATTTTTCAGTGTTTAACCAGAAAAGAAGCCTTCAGTTCTTTGAGTAAAAAGTAAGAAGAGATCTAACTTTTTTCTGCATAAAAATCATCTTAAAGTGGACATATAATTAATTAGAAGTTATACTGCAGAATAAAAGGGCAAGAAGGTTTAGGACTGTAATAAAACAATAACTATTAATAGATTAAGAATTATTTGCCTGCAGTTAATATTATTATTTAATTAAATTTGATATTAACTGTTGTTACCATTTTCCTGTTGGTCTATTTTTATTTTCTCCCCCTCCCCCCGCCCCTCTGTCTTATTCTGACTTCCACCAAGGGAAACCTTTGTTGTGTAATTTTAGATTGTTTAGTGGTACCAACTTTACTAAGCAGAGGTGCTTATTATATAAATACTTGTTGCTGAATTCAGAATACTTAGCAGGTAATCATGATGTTTCCTTATAAATATTTTGTTTTAAATTGACTTTTCTTACACTGATTCAAAAGAATAAGACTAAAATGTATCATCCAACACACCCTTACCTGCCATGAACATAAGTAAACAGTCACATAATATGTACGTGTCAAATTAATATATCCAGCAAACATTACCATTTTTTTCATTATATACAGCTTTTTGATATGCGAGTCTTCTTATGATTTGACCAGATGTATTTTCACTGAAACACAAAAGTAGATACATAACAAAAATAGATATAATATTTATTTTTTACCAAGTATTGATATAATTATTAATTATACTACAAAATCTGGGAAATCCTAATATTCTTCAATCCTGAATTAAATCTAAAATATTAAGATTTAGTTTTAGTTCTTCTGATCCATTTGAATATGTAGAGTTTGACCTTTTGGGGCTGTCATGAAACCAAGGTCTACATGTTAATAACAAGATATGAAGAGAGCTCAGTACCTTAAATGCAATTGAAATATGAATCTTTGTGCAACTACTACATGTCTGTGTTTTCCCAGAAACGTCATCTTTTTCTGGAAATCTTATCTTCAGAGAATTTGAGGTCTTGGTCAATTTTTTTTGAGACTTCTTTACATGCAGAAATTTAGATCAATGACACTCGTCCATATTCAGTGCATCTTGTTCACAGGTACGAAGGCCAACGTGTTAGACTTACTGCTTATGCACATGATAATTTAGGTTTTTCCTTTACACATTTAAGTTGGTCCATATTTTCCAGATAGGAACATTGCATACCTGTTTCTAAAGCAGTAGAAGCATAGCTGGAACAATAAATAATTTGTTAGAAATTGACTTGTTAATATCTATTTTTCTGCATCTGTTTGGTTTAAAACTAACCTGAAATATTTTTGTAGGTAAAATTGATAATTTACTGTGTAAAAATTGTGTTATGTAGCACTTCCTCTTCTTCTGATAAAAGCCAAATCTATTACAGAATGTTTCAAATATATGCCTACATGTTTTAGCATGTAAGGAAAATGAACTCAGAATTTCCTAACGTATTGAAACATATGTACAAATTTTGACAGGTTTTAGTCATTATCTTTTAAAAACTTTTTTTTGTTGCAATCTCTATAGGTCTGAGCATGGTATTACTGAAAATAGAAGGCACTCCAGGAACTCTGACAATTATAACAGTAGTAACTTTGCTAAAATATACTGGAGACAGATTTCTCTAGCAACATTTTAGCTAATCTGTCTGGAAGTAGTCCATGAACTTCTAAACAGGGAGCTATACAACATTGCATAAGTTCATGAAACATCTTTTCAGCAAAACTTCTCCTTGGATTATCTGTCTTTGATGTGTTTTGTTTGAAGTATTAAAGAGACAATTTATTCAACAAAGTGTCTCCTTAACCATGTCAAAACTCAGCTTCCTGGGAGTTGAAAAAAAAAAAAAAAAAAAAAAAAAAAAAAGAATAATCAAAGTTCTGCGTATTCTGGTAACAGTAAGGGGCATGACTGAAAGTATCTTTTCTTTTATTTTTTTTATTTATGCATAGTTTAAAGTCTTCACAAGACTACCATCAATAACCATGGTAACCTGTGTACTTTCAAATACCAAGTTCAACAAACGTTTGGGATTTTTGTTCAGGGGATCTGAAGAACAAAGATGCAGCCTTTGCCTGAGTGAACAGACATCTTGCAGAGTAGATTTTGCAGAACAGGCAAAAAAGAACTGCTGATTATATACCACCTTTCTGAGTAATCAGTTCCACTACTGTTCAGGACATCTTCAGTTTGCAGATGAAAATCTTCAAGGATCCTTTTGGTGGATGCTGTTTAGAAAATTCATTCTCTTCTTGTCATCTCCTACGTGGTGCTGCCAACTTTTTTAGGTACTTGTTGCAATTACTTTTTGTGATGAAAAGGAGATTGTGTATATCTTCTGCTCACTATACTATCACTTAGGTTTTCACTTTGTCAAGGGTAATTCTGCAGTGTAGTTTCTTGTTGTTTTTTAAATAGCATTTATGGGTGGCTAAAGGGTTATGAAGCTTTGTATGTTTTTATTTTCCTAAAGGGGTTGTGCATTTAGGTTGAAACCAGTAAGTGCATATCTTAACTTCCTGAGTATTTAGTAAATATTGTTTTAATTGAGTTATTGATTGATTAGGGATTGGTGAACCTACATATATTGTTATGATTTCAGTCTAAAACTCCTTGGGATAATGAGCTAAAATTAGACTGATAAAGTTTTGTATTTATTTTTGAGATGAAGCTCTTAGAAGTCAAAAGGAGTAGCAAGTATTTGCTATGATAATAGTTACTTCACAAGCCTCATTGCTAAAACATCCTGAATTCCCATTGATTCCAAGAGAAGATCCTTAAAAGAGTGAATTATTAACATCAGGCATGGATTTTATATGACTTAATCCATGTAGACTTCTATCACATACAGACCTTGAAATTTGACATTAACTAATTTTAAAATATTATACACAGACTGGTGGTTGCACATCTTCAGTTTTGTTATTTATTCTTTCATAAACATATATGTGTACACGTAAGCTTTAATTCTGTTTAGTTCATAAGTTTAATTCTCTGTGAACAAGCTGATACAGTAGAGACTTTTCCTTTTCAGTATGTTTTCCTGTCTGCACTTTTCAGGCAGTGATATCATCATCTTCAGCTTGCTTCTCAGTCTTGCTTGAGCTCCTAGTCCCCTTGCCTTTTATAAAGGTGTTTTTCTTCTTAGACACAGAAAACAATTTTTTTTTTTCTCCATCCTGTCTTCATTGGCTTGCACTTTGCTCTTAGAAGACTTTGCCAGCAGTTTCCCTGATAGTATTGGTAGTCCTCTTTCCTTACAGGCTTCCTTGGCACTTCAAGCAGGCTTTTCTTAAATTGGCGTGGTTGTTAGTTTTAATAGATTCTTAATGAAAGAAAAGAGTGCTGTAAATATGGACAGGATGCAATTATGTATGTAATTATACACAAATATATAAAAAAGAATATTGACTTTCATTTTAGATTTTAAAGTGGAACTCAACTGTGGAATCATAACCAGCACTTTCATAGTGCATCTATGCAATGCAATATCCTTATTACCTGTAATCACATTTGATTGTGGGAATAAATTTTTTACATTCTTATGTTCACATTTTTTGAATTTTCAATATTTTCTGGGAAACTGTTCAGAGCTGTGCTGATGAAATGCAATAAATATATAAATCAAGTAACAGAGAAAACTCACTGACTTCTGTAGCTGATTTGACAATGTATTAGGTATGTGACATTTTATCCTATGTTTGCATGCATGGTGATCTTAATCGACAGCTTTTTGTGAAGTACAGGGGCCTGAAGTTAATAGCTTGCAGTCACATCTTTGCTACTTTTTTAGACACATTGCAAAACACACCTTTCTTCAGGAGCTGTTTCACAGTCATTGAAAATATATACCTTTAACAATCTCAAAGAAGAGGAGGAGTAAGAAAACTTAACAACTCAATATGCTATATCTGGAAGAGCTGAAGAGCAGAGATTTAAACACAGATGAGCAACTGTATGGGGTCAGACCAAAGTTCCGTCTAGGCCAGTATGTTATCTCTCACAGAGACTAACAGTCAATGCTCGGGGTTAAAGAAAACAAACCACTGTAAGCGTGTACAGCTACTTCCCCCAAGTATTCTGCTAGCCTCTAGTTCTTTGTGGTTTAGGGGACTTTATGATTTCTCTGTGTTTAGTAGAATTAAGAGAATTTTTTTTCCATGAATTAGTCCAGTCCTTACTAAAGCTCATGTGAACTTTTAGCATCCAAAACATCCCACTGCAAGGAGTTTCTCAGCTTAACTACATTTTGCATGAAAAATCATTTCCCCTTGCGTGTTTTGAATCTGGCATCTCTGAGCTTCTTTTGATACCCCATACCTTCTGACAACTCATTACTGTCTTCAGTGTTCAGATTCTATGACAGTGGGCACTAGAAATTCCTAAGATAGATGAATGAGGTGTTTTATAATAATTTGTGTTGATTTTTAACATCTGGAATCTAAAATCTATATATACTCTGTCTTTGGGCATTTTAGTCTTTGGGAGCAGATGTTCACTGTAGTTCCTTTCAACACGTGTCTGGTTTTGTCTCTGTCATCCTACTGTAATGGATTAAAATAAGCAATTTGGCAACTACTCAGGCCTTTAAATAAACTTTAATAAGTTGGAGAACCATTGCATCTCTTGTGGCGCCAGACCCTCAGCTATCTATACGTGGTTCTTTTCCTCTTATGCAAGGGTTGTTTGCCCTGTTTTTATTTCTTAAAATCTTAGCTTATTTATCACTTTTTCAATAAACAAACTGCACAAGAATACTTTTAGCTTTTCTTTAGCCAAATTAGTAGGTCCTTAAACATAGTAAATCAATCCAAAATAGATTTTGCTCCTGATAAGTTTTATCAAGAAAGTATTTTTTCTTGATTACTTTGTTTTCAAATACTCCATATATTTTGTCAGGAGATGCTGCAGTTGTGGTAGAACAATTATGAGATGGATGAATCTAGGAAACATTTTGTAATTGACAGCTGCTGAAAGGAGAGAAAAAAGCTTGACAGTCTAATCCTACTTCTTTATCATATATCCTGTCAGATATAGACTCTCATGAGTTCTGGTTTGATTGCTCATCTGAATATTACAGTTAGTAACTGATTTCATTACTGTATAACTTGTTTTTCTAATAATTTTGGTGATTTTTATTTGGGTTTTGTTTGCTTTTACAGATAAGTGAAAATTCAAAGTAATTATGTCCTCCATCATTTTTAGTGCACTGTTTATAGCCGGTCAGTGTGAAGTGTAATATCTCAGACCACTTAAAATATATTTCAAGTTCAGGGCAATTCACAATAATTAACAAGAAATGGAATTAGAAATGTAGAAATAGATTTTTAGTACTTTTGTCTTTTGAGATACAATGCATGATAATCAGCTATGAGTATCCCTAGAAATTTTAAATATTGGATACCTGAAATCTTACTATTGATATCAAGGGGAAAATGAAATGTTGTATTTATGTTTCAGACATCAGCCCATCAAAGGTGTCTCACTTGAGAAAAATATGACTCTGTCTTCACAAATAGTGCAAGATATCTTTCCACATATTAATAAGAATAATAAGAAAAGAAAAACATACAATTACATGTAAAAATAGTTTGTTGAAATTGTACTGGCATATCAACAGTAGAATCTAGATCACAGTAATTCTGGGGACTGCTTTTTTGTTCATTGCATTAAAAGCTCTATTAGATTCTTTAGCTGTAATGTATCAATGGTCACAATTCCTGACACTACAGACTTTTAAGAGACTAAATAACACCTTTGAAGAATATTATCAGCCAAAAAAAAGTTATTTACAAAGATAATGTATGTAGTAATAAATACGATCGACTAATGGTGATACTGAATACTGGGGTAAGTCAAGGCATCAACCAGTCCCTCAGTTCTAGATGGTTTAAATTCCATTGGATCTTCTTATATTATTGAGGGCAGTTGCTATGTAATTAAGAATTACCTGTTAATTATATTTGGTTCTATACAAAACTGATCATGGAAAATGTTATGCCTTATATATTAATTATCATCCCTCTTTTTTTATTCTGTAGTGTTTTGGCTGGATATAATGGTACAATCTTTGCATACGGTCAGACAGGCAGTGGCAAAACTTTTACCATCACAGGAGGAGCAGAACGTTACAGTGATCGAGGCATCATTCCCAGGACTCTATCTTATATTTTTGATCAATTGCAGAAGGTATGGGGCATTATTTTCTGTTTACTTTTAATGTCTGGTTCACAAATATTTCAAAAGGCTGTTTCCATCTTGATGTGATACCTTATGCAAGAATCCATTTGCAATAGTTTGAGTTACCCGTTGAGTTTTCTAATAAGTAAAAGATTGTTATGCACTGAAATGCTTCAGAATCTCAAATAAGATGTCATCAACAAAATTTCTCATTGAAGAGATAAGTTAATTTTAAGTTAGTTATTCTGAATCCTAAGTCTTATGACTGACCTGCAGCCTAAAGGTTGAAAAGAAAGCTTAAGTAGCACACCCTATTTTTTGCCACATACAAGGGAACTGTAAGAAACAACAATAACTAGCTGACAATATAGTGATTGACATTCCAGGTATAAGAACTTTTTTCTAAAGGAGGACATTGGGGGATGTTCCATTGGGTTATAACCAATATACTGTAGAATTATTTCAATTTTACATTTGTATGCAATGAAATGACTGACAGAGTGCAAATATGCACCAAAGCGCATTGATGATTGTTAATTACATTTGTGAGAAATTTCATTTACTTTTAATGTCCGTAATACTGATAGGAGTAATCACAGTCAATCATTCTGGTGCTTTCGTAACTATAGGCAAAAGTGAAGAGAGAAGTCTGATGTAATAAGAGCAAAATAGGATGAAAAATAACTAGGCTTTTTGCCACCTTCTCAGCACATAGTTTCTACAAAGATAATGTTTGTGTTTCCATTTTCAAACTAAGTTTTGGATCAAAAGCTCTATTATTTGTGCTTATAAGGATATTTCTGCCTGCTTCCAAATCTTCATGTTTGTTTTGTATGTTTTATTTCTTGGTGCATCTTAAAGCACTTTCTCTTGGTGTTTTATCTTTCCACCTGCCTTTCTTTTCATTTCTCTTGTTTCATTTCTGTTTATCTGCAACTGTGAGTTGGAAAGTGCTGACAAAGTGGAGAAGAGTAATCTGCCTCCTAACCCTAAGTAGAATGGAACAGGAGAAAGTGAATTCAGGGACACAAAATACAAGACATTTGAAGCTTTTACTTGAAGTGAGGCACTGCAGTTTGAAACCAAGGAAACAAAACTTTTCACTCCAAGCGAGAAGCAAATCAAGCCCTTTCTTTTTAATAACATCTCCTTTTAATTTATTGGTCAGAAATTCTCTTATTTCCACAACTTCCTGTTTGAACTGTTCCTGTTTTTTTCCATCCATCTATAGCGTATCTTTTTAAATGATGTCCACTGAAATAGTGAATTGTCATTATCCATAACACAGAACTCCATAGAGTTCCTATCTCTAGGTATTTTGCAAAACAACAGTAGTGGATTTGATTGTTAAACCCTTACTCTGAGTATAAGTACTTTCACAGCAGCTTCATCTACTGAAAAGGAGTGACTAAATTTCTTCTATTTTGGAAATCATAGCCCATTATTTTGAGGTTTATGTTGTTTGGATTTAGCTTTGGAGCAGGAGAAAATTCTGTCTGCAAAACAAGTTGTGTTGTTATGTTTTGTCAATGTATTATACAAAAAAAATGAGGATTACAGCTAACATCATATACAGCGCTTAAATGTTATGATAAAGAGAGCGCAAAGCAGTTATGTCGCTGATGTTTCTACATTAAGTAAGTCTTTGATTTACTTTTGCTATTGTTCCTTAGGGTTTTTTTAAGCATAGTTTTCCTATTCATAATATGAGAATAGGAGGTTTTACCTCTTTATCGTAACATTCTTTTGTTGTCATAGAAATGAAAAATAGCATGTTGCATGGTTCTGTAAGCAGTAAGCCATGTTCTAAGTGTATACAGACTGTTATAGATATAAGAAACTAAATAAAAACCCCAGACTAAAATCATGGACATGGTGGGGTCTTTGGGGGATTTTTGTGGCTTTTTTTTTTTTTTTTTTTGATATATATGTGTGTTTTGGTTGAAATTTTTTTTTTTCCATTTTCTTCTTGAGCCTTTATCTATACCAGAAAACATTAAAGTATCACTAATTGAAAATGTAAACCATACTCAGGAAAAGAAAGAGACAAAAGGAGGAAGCAACATAAAAGCTGTAGTGATAAATTGGTCCTCTGATCTAGGTATGAGTTTTCTTTATAGCTTTTCCTTGTTTCTTTTTTTCTTTTTCTCTCCTTATCCAGGATAGCAGTAAAGTGTATACAACTCATGTTTCCTACTTAGAAATATACAATGAATGTGGTTATGATCTGTTGGACCCAAGACACAAGGCCTCCAGATTGGAAGATTTGCCGTAAGTAATAAAACCACAGAGAGTCATCAAAAACAACAACAGAAATAATTTTCACATCCCCTGTTGCATTGGTTGGGGACTTTTTTGAAGCTGTGCTACTGATCATAGTGTTAATTAACTCTAAATAATTTGTTTTCTCAATTGCATCAACATTGTCTAGATTTTCTCTTAATTTGTGCGTATAGAGGCTAGGGGAATTAGATGGAAGTAACTGAAGGTTACATATATTGATATAATGAGATCTGTTGCAGCTTCTGAAAACAAAAGAGAAGGTATACTTGTTTTTCTCATGACAGCCTGCCTTTTTATATGGTATGTATGTGTGAATGTATGACAGACATGTAACAGGCAGTATTTCCTTACAACAGTAGGGAGAAAAACTCCCTGCTTCTACTTGGACCTTTTCCTCCAAGAAGAATTATTTTTCTAGAATAAGAAATTATTAAATAAGGTATACAACAGATAAAAAAGGTCATAAGGAACTTCAAAGGAAAATATATTTACTTCAGAATGGATTAATATTTTAATAGTTTTCATTGATAAGATACTAGCACCTACTAATACTTGAAGAGTAGTAAATACAGGTTTGTATGCCATGAGCACATAGGACTGGTGAAGTTTAAGATCCTAGATTTCATAGGAAATCCAAATCCTGGTTTCGAAGTTTCTTCTGAAAAAAATAGTTTATAGTCTTTGTTATTCTTAAAATAATGCAGCAAACAGTAAATACATATAAATAAGTGAGTTGTTGACAGCCTGGATTTGAAAATGCCATGAGATAATACTGGGAACGATAAACTTTCTCACTCAATATGATGGTGAATAAAACATGGAAATAACATTTTAATCACTACTGATACAAACGCAGGAAACAACCCAAAACCTGCCAATGGAGCAGCAAAAGAAAATCAATAGAATTTTATATCGAAATAGCTAATTACATCATTAACATATTAAATCCATTTATTTATTTAAAAAAAAATCTTCTAAGTCATGTTAAAATACAGCTTTAGTTTTCTACACGATATGTGATATCTAGAACATATATCTACAAAAAAACTTTCAAGACTGATCTTCATAAACCAAACTAGTCTAGAGGTAAGGAGGGCAATAAACTCAAAGCTGTGAGATTTGGCTGTATGTTGGCATCATTGCTTTACTTTTTTCATGCATAAAATTTAATATTTAATCACCTTATGACACACTGGTACTATAAGAACTGTATGTATTTACTGATGTCTTTGATGGTAAAGTTTACAAATCTAATTTTTTTTATCTGCTTTGTGTGCTATGCAGAGAAAAATCTTAAATCAGAGACTAATTTGGATAAGAATTTAATTTTTCTGCACATTTTTACAGGTGTAGATTTTTTTTGCAGTTGTGTGTAAAAAATAGTCTGTTACACTTCTCTTCAGCTTATTAAAGTTAATGCTATTAAGTTATTCAAGTTTAATAAATTATTTTAATTTATTCACTTATCTGCAAGATTTTATTTGAATTTATTCCATTTGTTCATTTTATTAAATTGTATTTATTCAATTGAATTAAATTTAATTTGATTAATTTAATTGCAACTTATTTAGGGGTCATAGACTCTGGAAAACATGTCAGTTTTTAAAACCTGGTTCTGAATGTTTAAAAACATAATGAATTTTAGAATCTCTAAATACTCTACTTTGGAGTGTAAATAATCTTAATAAGTGCTTAATGGTTTTACTATACATGGTCATTATTGTTTCCATTACATCATTTGTCAAAAATTATGGACTATACACTAAAAGTATCAGCAGTCTGTGCTGATTTTCTCCCAAGCATATAAGATAGACAAGAAGAGTAAGCAAAACATTATTTAGCCTCAAAGTATACAGTTTGTTTCAGCACAGTATTGTTAACATACTCCTGCAAAAAAAGGGGATGCAATTTGAGTCAAAGATACGTGCTTCTGCCTAGCAAGCTCTATGTGAATGACTTTACATTATTAGCTCTATAGAAGGAATAAGCACAGGGTGATGGCATTCAGGCAATAGAAGTTAAGAAAAGTGCACAACAGTCTTGTTGATAGTACTGGAAAAATGAGACTTTAAAATTGTATTTGATGCTTAAGGCAAAGTGAATAATAAAAATTTTTAAAACTGACCATCTAATCTAATCATTGCATGATTAAATTTGGAATCTTAGTTCCTCAAGTCAAGGTTTCATGTGTAACCATCCTTTGTATATTCTGTATAAATTTTTGTTTTAATACTGCTCAATCGTTTCATTAGAGTCTGCCAGATGAGAAGGGAAGAGGCCCTCACAAAAAAAATCGCTGCTTTTCTGAAAATAAATTCCTGACAAATGTGTGAATGTAGTTCATATATCTCTACATGTCTATCTATATGTAAACATATAAAGAGTCATATATAGAATTACATAATTCTGTATGCATATGCAGAGATGCATGCATATACATATTTTTATATGTATCCATAAATATGTATCATGTTTCTAATAGGTACAGATATTTTATATATCAAATAAGTTTGGTTTTGAAATCCCATTGAACTTTTATTTTCACAGAAAAAAAAAGTTCATGATGTTCAGTTGTAATGTTATTACATGTAGCCCATAGATGATATTATTTTATATACCATCATGCTTCATATACAATATGCCTTAATTTACAATTGTAACTTGTTTTGCTTCTGCAAAGTTGACTGGTTTAATTTTGTTACACTGTAGATGAAACACAGCACATGCAGATGCAAATGCATTTGAAGAAACTTACTTGTTAGAATGCAAACATTGAATATTATATTGACAATCCAATTCTGGTTGTAGCTGTAGAGAGTTCCATGTTTATACAAGGAAATTATAATTGTTTTCAAACATGTAAAAAGTATTAAATTATTGCTATAAAATATAACTGGTAGAAGACAATTTGATTCTCACTGTCATTGTTTCCTAAAAAAATTGCAGGACTGTTCAAATTAGGAAAAATTTTCTGAAGCTCTTCATTTGCTCTGCAGCTGTGCAAGAAGTTTCCTCATTTAATAGATTCCCTGTTGTACAGTGTATTTGTAATTTATGAGACTCCATGATACTGAATCAAACCAATTTCACTTTAGTTATAACCTACTAATGGAAACTCTTCCTAACTAGTTTGTATTATTTATTAAGAACTTTCTTGGCATTGAACAATAACAAAAAAAAAAAAAAAAACATACTGAGGTTATAGAACCATTAGTAATAGATTGTCAGGACAACCTAGAGTTTAACACTTGAGTTGTCCAGACTATGGAAGGGGACACTCTTGCATGCAACAGCGCTAGAACAGACTGCCCAGAGAGGTTGTGGAGTCTCCTCTTTCAAAACCCACCTTGATACATTCCTGTGCAACATTTTCTAGGTAAACCTGCTTTAGCAGAGGGGTTGGACTAGATGATCTCCAGAGATCCCTTCCAACCCTTACCATTCTGTGAAGGCAAACTAAAATCAGTGCTATTTTATCTTAAAATGTCAGTCTAAACTGCAGTAGGGGAGGAGCTACTTCACAAGGAGCTCAGACAACCATTTTTCTGGAGTGATGTGGCCAGGGGAAAATGTAATCCACACTCAGCCAGTGCAAGTGATTCCTCATTTTTGTGTAAATATTCTTTAAAGATTTAGTATGATGTTGGCTGACGTTTTAAAAACAAAACAACAATGTAGATAATTTGTATTGAATCCTCTGAGAATTCATTCCCAGTTTATGCTCCAGAAAGAAAAAGTTTACTTGAACTGTAGATTAAGCGAACTCAATTCCAGAAAAAGGAAGACATAAGAGCCAACCTTCAGAAGTGTTATATTCCATGGCAATCAGTGTAAAATATTTTCACTTAAAAAATAAAATCTGTAGTTGAATATTATTGGTTAACTACCTCAAATGTGTTTATACTCTTCTGTTTCTCCACTGCTCTGCAAGAGCCTTTAAGAGTTACCAAACTACTGACATGTAAAGCTAAACCAAGCAGTATAATAACACCTGTGTTGCTCAAGAACTATATTTCGATGTTTTGAGAACTACCAGTGTTGTAAAATTTCTAAAGCTAATAATCAGATTATCTCACTCTTTTCATATGAAATTCATTCTTTTGAAATGAGGAGCATTCAGTGTGTTACTACTGAATACAAAAGATCAGAAGAATACAAAGGTTTGTAAAATTTAAACTTTTCTGTTGTTAATGAAGAGACAGCTGAAAACTGTTCTGAATAATTTCTGTAAAGATCGTGTTTTGTTCGTTACAATTCAAACAAATTACACTTTAAATGTGTAAAATAACCTCAGCATATATTATTTACAGTTTATTCCCATCCAGATACTATGTTGATTTGTTTCCTAAAAAGCAGTAGGAAGAAATCAGTGAAACTTTTCTAAAGTGACTTTAAGGGCATTGAATGAGTAAATTAATTCAGTTCAGATTATTGCTGTGCCATTCAGGGCAACTTTACTTTTGAATATGAAAGTATTACTTAAAAACATTATTTTATGAGTGAGATTATTGCAGTTGCCTGCAAATTGTAACAGATATTATACATTTTATTGTACTCGAACCACCAATCACATTCTTTCTATTCTGGCTCATTGTTCTGCACAGTAGGGTGAGGGGGGAGAAACATTGGATGCCTGTCTCTCTCTGGATCTCAGTAAGAAAGGCCCAACAACAAATGGAATAAGGTAACTACTTTAATAAGACAGAATGAGAAGAGGAATATAGATGGCAAGTAAATCTTATATCCTATAAAATGCTGGGCACCCTGCGTTCAGGCAGCATCAGATGAAGCCTAAATGGATTTCCCCACAGTGCACTGTGCAGAGCAGCACAGATCTTGTATATGGAAAGAAGAGCTTCTTTTTGTCTGTTTGAGCTATTATATAATTTTCTTACAAGAAAGCAGCTCCATTTCTAAAAGGTGTTCTGTAAGAACTTCTTAGGGCATTTTTTGATGAAGGTAAGGCCATGTGGGTAGTGTGATGACCAGATGGTAGCTGCCTGCATTCTCTTCTGTTAAAATGAGCTGACTGAATTTATCCTGTGGCCAAGAGGTCTGTGCAACAAAACACAGGCTTGACTTCCAGGCTGTGCCTCCTCAGGTTAACTATCACATGGATCACTAGCTCCTAAATGTGTATCAGTCTCTCAGTCAGTATCAATGCACTCCTGTGTCCATAAAGTGTACAACAAGCAAACTGTTCTTGTCTCACATGTAGTATTCATTGGAGACAGTGGGAAGAATTTCCCATCACAATGTGAGGTATCAGCAAAATAGTCTGCACCAGTACTTACTCATTTCATAGTTCTGTCAGGTCTCACAAGCTAAGGACATTACACTCTAGGTCTATACTTGAGTGGAAAATCAAATCTATGTGCTACTGAAAGCTATGCTGGTCACTGGGTAACTCTATAGCCTTGCCTTTGAATCTCTGTTGACATTGCCCTCTGATGTGGTATTTGGGTATTCTGTAAGATAATTCTTTTGACTAATATATAAAATTATCATCTTGGTCATTCTTTCTTAAAACCTAAAGTTCCTTGCAACTTTACACAAAGGTTAGCTGTAATTATCCATTAGTTTATGCTATTCTTCTAGACAGAGTCCAAGATCCATTCTTGCTGCTTTTCACTTTTACCCTTTTGTTAAGTGTATAATTGACTGTATAGTCTTCTCATGCTGAAGCAGTATCCCCATATTCTGCTAATGTCATAGAAGGTATGTATCCTCATATATTGTTTATTTGCATTATTATGATTAATTCCTAAATGTTTTTGAGATTATTTTATATTTCCTCAGCTCTAAACCCTAGAGACAGATATAATCATAGGGAATTTGATTTTAAAATTATCATTTGTTTTCCAAAATATTTTAAGTGGTTTTTCTGTGGGTTTTTTGAGGAAATTTTAACAGATGCCTCTCAAGATGTGAAAATTTAGAGTTCCACCTGGAAATCTCTTTAATAGCTGCAAGGTCAATGTACAGGAGGCTCTCACTGGTTTGTGATGTCCCCACTGTTTCTCTTCTGATATAATAATCCTCCAGATCTTTTTGTCCAAACTGATATTTTCATTGTCTGCAAATTATTTGTAACCAAGGGTCAAAACGTAATCTGAAAAGATCTTTAAAAGTTTAAGCACTGTGCCAAATGTGCATAGTAAGCAGCATTATTTTCCTAAATTATAAAAAGAGATAGATGATGCTTACTGTGCAATTTCAAAATATAAAATTAATCAAAGCATCACAGTGTAATCAGAACCACTCTGGCTTTAGTATGTGATGCATGAAATTGCAGACAGAATACAGCTTGACATTATCAAAACATTGTTATGTGAGAACAGAATTACACTTTTCAGTTTATGGCCTGAATGGGGGAAGCAGGGTTTTGTGACTGTACTAGTGCTGCCTTACCCTACTGCATAAAAATAAGGCTATAAGTGGGATGTAATCATACTTGGGAAAACAACTGTTATGACTTGTAAAGAAGCATTGTGTGTACTTTTTACAGGTATTTTTTTTTTTCGTGAAAATAGGGAGTGTATTGCAATGTGTTTATATTATTGCTGTATATCCAATCCAATGTTTTGACTATCAGAGGATAGACTATTTCCCTAAATACTTAAGAGTAATACTGTGCAACACAGTTGAGCTGCTTTATTTGATTCTTTCAGGTTTGGAGAAAAAAAAAAAAGTCAAGCAAAACAGAACAAAACTCGAACTGTGTGATTTTGAAGCAGCATGGAGTAATTAATGTACAAGAAATGCCTAGAGATAAAAATTCAAGCCCCGTACTCCCTCTTGTGGTTAACTATGAAGAATATGAAAAAATAATATATATATACACCCATACATACATGTACATATCTATACAC
>JAAGNO010010803.1:29722-45983 GCA_033439905.1 Ceryle rudis
TACATACATGTACATATCTATACACATATATGCATATATTTATAAAGTCTTATCTATACTTAACAGAGAAAAAACATTTGGGTTTTTTTTTAAATTAAACCTAGCATTTTTACAACTTCTAAGTTATCTTAGAGCATGCAATTCACATGTTCTGAAGGACATGTCATTCATTCTCAGAATAAGTGTACTTCAATTTTACTAGAGTCTTCACTCTGGGACATTTTCAAATCCAGTTATGCAACTACTTGGCTTCCATGTTGGATACTCTAGAATGTCCAAACTGAGGAGATTCTAATGGCTACTCTGTAAAGACAATAAAGTGTAAATCTCAGTAACCTGATCAAAAGAAGAAAAAAAAAATTGTAGGTAAAAGGGCTATTTAAAGAAGTGAAAAGGAGTTTTAGTAGTATTTAGTAGCTCTCCTGGTCTGACAAGAAACTCCTTGCTACTTGCATCTAACTTCCTTTTTCTGAACTTTAAGGCTTAAAGTACAACTAAAAGGTTTTCTGATCTCAGTTGAAATAAATACGGTCATACTGTTTGTTTGCTTTTAATTTAAGAAAGGGATCATTTACATTTGTAGTTATTATTGTTTGAGAAGAATGAACAGAGAAATATTCTTGACAAATGCAAACTTATTAGAAACATGTTGGCTGCAGATGTGTTGATTCTGAAATACTCCATGCCTATTTGTTCATCAAGATTACAGTATGCTTTATGTATCATTTGGGCTTAAATAGCTGTGATAATGCCAAACAAACCCCTACTAATTATTTGTCTGTGATGATTCATCTAACCTCTTGCCTTTAAGATTTTACTATATCTCATTAAAAAAAAAAATCCCAAAGCTTTTATATATTCATTTTCTATCTGGAGGTTTATACTAAAGGAACAAAAAGAAGGTGATGTAGAGTTAAAAATAAAAAGTTCAGTACTTTAATGTGCATCTTTTACACTTCATGCTTTCAGTTCTTTTGTTACAATTGAGTTTGGGGTTTAGACGTCTCCTTTTAGGAACAATTGAAATGCAAGGATGGAAAAAAGATTGCCTAACAACAATTCTAGTTGTCTTTATTTCTTTTTTTTTTTTGTTTTTTTCTGATGTAGAAAAGTGACAATAATGGAAGACCCTGATCAGAACATTCATCTGAAAAACTTATCTCTTCAACAAGCAACCAATGAAGAGGAAGCCTTAAACCTACTCTTCTTGGGAGACACCAACAGAGTGATCGCTGAGGTGAGAACTGCTGCTACAAATCTTACTTAACACCACCAGAGTTAAGATGATCATAAGCTTCTCCACTTAAGATGTATATTTGGAGATAAGTATCTGTCTTCTTTCTGAGCATGAAATTAAATACTCATTTCACTGATGATAGTTTTCACCTTGCAAAGAGCTGTCTGTTTTTTTGTAGAGAATGTGATGGTGGTTGTTAATGTCATAACTGCCTATAACTATAAGTAAAATAAATAAGGGAAGAAAGCCCTCATAAACCACAGTCTGACTTTTGAATGTAGCATGTGTCAACATACATTCATATTTACAGATTAGAAAACAAGGCTTTAAAAAGCATTGTCGAACTTTCCTATGCAAGTACTGAATTGCCTTGAAATAGTTAGCAGTCCCTTCTTTTTTTCCCTTCTTATTGTGTAAATGTTGTGCTGTGTGTAAAAACAAAACAAAACAAAAACCCCCTGAACAGTAGTTTGAAGCATATTCAAAATAAATATTTGTCAGTATGCAAAGACAAGGATTTTTTTACTGATTCTGGAAAATTCAAATGAAATATTTCCATATCCTAAATCTGTAGGGTTTTTGTTTTTTTGTTTTTTTTTCCTTATCTTCATACTTGGAAATAGAATCTAAATATAAAACGTGTATTGTATACTGTGAGCACTGTCAATGTGTCTTTACTACAACACAGCTAATTGTACTTCAGAAAATTGTGGCATTTTTCTTTTGTCTGATGAAAAAGATATATAACAAATCAATGCCAAGAAAGACATTTAAAGTATATGTAATATTCAGGTACCTTTTTGTTCCTGCTGGCTGGCTGTATACACTTGGACACAGGGGAAGAATTACAAAATTCAAATATTACAATATGATTACAAAATGCAAATAGGAAAAAAATTATTTGTTCTCTTTTTCTCAAGGGAGAATATTTCAGCAGTGACCTTTTTAGACTGAGCAAAACATTAAGGCAAGAGATAAGCTGTATTTAAGGGCTGTTAGTAAATATGAATATTGAGGCAAGGAACTGTTTGATGATATTGAAATGGAAGATTTCATCCAATTTAGATGTGAGGAGCTTGAAAAAGTGTAATAGAGGGGACAAAAAGATGACATTGAATTCAGAAACCTGAAAATTTATCTTGATACATGGTAATGAAAACAGAAGAAGAAAGTTCATTGCATGGAGAAAGATCTTCAGGAAATCTCAGATCAGTTTAGAGGAGTGGTGTATGAAAATAAGACAGAATATTTAAGGAATGGTGTGCTGCTGGCTGACAGGGTCATAAACTGTAAAGGGCAACTGTGTTACATGTTTGGAAAATGTTGGCTAAAGAGAAAATATATCCCAAACACTGAAAGTCATGAACAAATAGCAGAACTAATGAAGATGGTAAGTCATTAAAGGTCAAGATGAAGTTATGTTCAGTAAAACTAAAATAGTCTTAATATGTCAGACCAAAGATATGTCTGCTCCAGTTTCCTGTTTTGAACAACAGCCAATAGCAAATATATAGAGTAAAAGATAAACCAAGTAAATAATGTTACTTTTATTTATTGATCTCATCTTCGCTGGTATGTGTTTCAGACTATTTATAGCTCTGTTGTTATACACCTTGGTTTTATTTTTTCTTTACATGAATTTGCCCGGATACTTTTTTGAACCTAGGCAGACTTTTATAATGAAATCTCATGTGACACAAAGTTCCATGACTTAACTGTGTTGTGTGAAGAAAAATCTCCCTTAGCTTATTTTATAATCTAATACTTGGTAGTTTTATTTGGGGCATGCTAGTACTTGCTAGAAATTTAAGAACAGATGTGACTATGTGTGGGATCCCAATAGGAGAGAATTCACTAATCTGAGTGGCTTGGGTTAGCAAATGCTATGCCACTGTCACTTTTGCCTCTTTTGCCACAGCAAGAGTTTTTTGTTAAACGCTACAAAGTTATTGTTTCATTGATCTTTAATGAAGAACTTTACTTAAAATTTAAAAAATGCAGACAGTACTTCATTGGAATAGCTACCACCCATTGCTTAGGCTGAATGCTAATATGGTTCCAAGAGCTTCAAATGATGTAGATTTCATTGTAGAAGTTTTATTTATGTAGTTATCTCATTTATTGTTTCTTTGCAACTGCTGCAGGTATGTTGCTGTACATTTCTGTGAGCTTACTGAGTTCTGCTTCCTCTTAGGCATTCAGAATTTAACACCCATTAACATTGGGCATTTTTGGCTTTAGGTGACTGTGGTACTTTATACAATGACATCAGAATGAGAAAATAGTGATTGCAGAAATGAGGGATTAATGCAGAGGTCTAGGGAAAAGGATTTATGACATCAACCATAACTACTTCTCCAGAGATCCATATTTTTAAGTTATGGTAACAATTCCTGACCTCAAAAAATATTAGGACCCTACTTAAGTAAACTTTAAAGAAAAAGACACAAGATGAATAAACCTAAATAGCAAAGAAAGTAAAAGGAATGCTTGATTCATCTTTTTCATGATGAGGAGTTTGGCTTTGGAAAAACTAAGATGACACATGGATCACGTATGAAGTCAGTGGCCTCTAAAATTGCAATCTAATGCTTTACCCCTGAGATAACCCTTCTTTGAAGAGTTGCAGGATCATTTTGAAAATAAAACCAAGAATTTCTACAATGCCTCTTCTAGTGGAGTCTAACTTGTGATAGAGGAACTGCATTTTGGCCTCAAAACTGACTGTGCTAAAATGAAAGTGATCATAATATTGTGTTTTATAGGATACAATTAATTAACTCTAAGAACCTAAAGGAACACTTATAACAGAATACTTCTTTCCCATACATAACTATATAGCTCATGAGAAGGAAAAAAGAGGAAGCTGATATGATTTGTGGAGGATTGGTGTACAGGTCAGTTTAGGACCAATCCTTTGCTCTAGTTTAGACATGTACTGCAAGCTGTGGAAATGCTAAGATGGGAGACATCTGTGCACAAACACTGCATAATGTAAAAATCCAATTAGGAAGTTTTTGTCTCTTATATTTTGCCAGGGAGAAAGAGGCAGAGAACAAACCCAAAACCTTGTTTCTTTTGTTGGCAGCTTTTCCAATTCTAAGAACTATATTTTTGTTTGTTTTCCGATGACATACAGTTTCTGGTTACTTTTGCATACATAAGAACCACAGGGAGAGGTTATAAAAATTAATCTGTTTTTTTTTTTTTTTTTTCTTTCTTTCATTTTTAATCAAACTTTATGATTTAGGTGTGTTAAATACATACAAAAAAAAAGGATTCCAAAATCTAATTTGCACATAGGATACAGATGGTATCAGCAGCATCTAAAAGAGTACATGTACAGAAATAAGCATGTGGCCATTTAGATAGCGTTCACAAACCATTTTGTTTTAGTAGATAAGCTATTAAAATGTCTTTGGCTGAAGTGGTCTTTTCTAAATTCTTGTGATGGTAATTTTTGTGATCACTATCATTCAAAATAATATGCCTGAACATTTGTGATTTAGAGAAATCTCTGTATTTTTTAGTATTTCTCTTAAAACAGCAGAGTAAGGTAGACCTGGTAGCCTCCCAAGGGCACGCATCAAGATCAGTAAAATCTTTTTGTGAGATTGATGTGACTGAACACTGCAGTTGCATGTACAGTTAGTATTTGTTTTTCCTCTAATGAAAAATTGCTTAATGAAGAAGGAAATGTTTTAATGCATGGTTTTATATGTATATTACTCCATTGTTTAAATTTGGAAGACAGTGTATACTACACAGTATTTGTTCCATCATGTAAATGTTTGAAGTACACATGGGACAAGAAGTTAGCCTTTGGTAATGGTTAATATGTATAATTCAAGTAAGAATAAAACTTTCAAACATTTGAAGATAGTTGTGGGGACAGAGTTGTGACCATTGAATTGGACTAATTCCTTTTTTATTTTTTTTATTGTCCTTTCAATATATTTAGAAAACCACTTGTAGTGTTTGAATGTGGTTTTTTTTGGATTAAATATGAAAAATAGGATTTGAATGTGTGAACATATGAGATTAAATGAAGCTTTTGCCAAGAAGACATGTTATCCATGTTAGATCTGCGTTCCAAAATGATTTACAACTTTGTGCTTTCCTAGATTTCTCATTGGTGTCAACTGTTAGTTTATATGCACTCTGACAAACCTATCATTAGCACTAAATGACATCATCATTTCAGCACAAGTGCTTTCATTTCTGTATGTGGTAAAACAGTCACTTGTAATATGTACTACTTGGAGTAGTCCTAAAGTGCTTTGAGATTTATACAGATGAAAAGCACTGTATAATGTAAACTTTAATAATATACTCACAAGGGAATATTAATTACTTTAAAAATTACCTCACTCACCATTGTCTAACCTTGAAACTGTACTTCTAGTAAATATGGAAAGCTAAAGTATTGCTTTTAGAAATCAGGGAAGTGTTAGATTGCACTTATTCTGATCCTCATATATTCATAGCAATAAACTGCAATTTCAACTGTGTCAATTATATCCAAGTACACCTGGGGAGTCCCTTTACTTTTATCATATTAATCAGAAAGGAACCTAGAGATATATTAAGATCTCACTCATCTATCAGCTATAAGGACAGGAACTTCCAATTCTTCAACTTACATACCCTTCCATATAGCATGGTTCTGTTGGAACTGCTGGAGTTTATATTAATTAAGAGTTTATATTAACTAGACAGATATATCCACTGTTTTTCAACAAAGAATCTCTGCTCCTTTGGCCTAGCAGAAACTTAAGAAGTTCTGCGGTATAAACCAACAGTGTGAGAATACCAGAATATTCTAAGGATGAGTTTCCACCAAAGAAAGAAACTGCTATATTGCTTAATTTTCATTCTCATAGGACACAGTGTCTTTTTTCTTACCATCTGAATTGTGAAATAACTGAAGCTGTTAGAACTTCTTACAGATATCCTTTTGATTGCAGTTTATTAGAGAAAATAAATGTGATATCAGCCTTCGATGATACCAGCCTTCAATGCTATCAGTGCTTTTCTCTCTTCCCTTGCCTACCTTCAAAAAGTTCAAAAGAAAAAAGAAAAAAGAAAAAAAAAAAAAAAAACAAACAAAAGAAACAATAAACTTAAGACACAAAAGAAACCCTCCTTAAACCAAGACTTTTCACCCTTTCACTGAGACATGCTCTCAAAAAAAATGGGAGCATTCAGAATCAGCATTTCTTCATCTATGCCTTGACTAGTCACTAATTAAGTCGTACAGGAAAATCATCTTCTAATGTCCAATTATTTTGATTCAAAGAAGAAAAGATTCCACTGGAACTGTATAAACTGCCAAGCGGAGATAGTTTCCAATATGGGCTGAATGACTGCATTTATCACCTGTGAAATCTTTTTGTCCCAGCTGTCCTGAACTCTCTTTTGTATTTTCTCTCTCTGAGTGTACTTGGCAGCCATAACCAGTGTGTTATTCTTCCAGATAGTAGCAGCTTCTGTTAGTCTAATAGTGATTTTCAAAATTTCATATGCCTCAAGCTTTTCTTATGTTTTTCTCCTATTTAAGAGTCTTTGTTCTTCTTAGGTCCTCAGTTATTTAGACCAGTAGCATTCTATTTCTGGCTATTCTTCTTAGTGAAAACAACATTTATAAAAGAACCTGCAGGAAATCAAGGATTTGGGAAATGCATAAATTCTTGTATAGGGAGGAGCTCATGCAGCATTTTATTGATTTAAGATAGATAACAATTAGTTTAGATGGATAACTTAGTCTCCATCAAGTTTTTGGACCTTTCATGACCTTGTATTCCTCCCTCAGATGCTTCTTGCGATATGGCTGTGCTGCAGGTTTTCATTTTAGTAGAAACCACTTTCTTGCAAATGTTGTATGAATATATGTAATGGTTTTAAGTCTCAAAGTTTCTATATGCTTTATTTAATTTCAGAAAACAGATATATCCTGGTCCTGGAGAAAAAGACTGGGTTGTTTGGGTTGAAATGTCTCTTGTACATATTTTCCAAGATCAAACAAAACACTGATGCTTTACGAAATCATGATCTTGAAAAAAATGTTATTGAATTCCTCTTTACCATGCCACAAATGGGCAGCAACAGATGACCTGGAATTAATTCCTTTGTAGTGTTCATGTGATATCACAAAGCATATGAAGTCTGCTTATGTGGTTTATGATGTCACAGAATTCCTGGAAAAAATTATTTCTTTGTAAGTAACTGCAGCTCATCGGTCGTTCTATATATAACTTTCACAATAGCAACCATCTGCTGAGAGCCAGGCCACTCCTTTTTCTTTTTTTTTCCTTCATCACATCAAATTAGTGTGAGGATGATTTCATATACATATGGTTTGAATACTGCTAACAAAGCCAAAATGAACTCTGAAAGCCACTAAAGGAATCTTTTAGTAGGCTCTGAGACACTGTCCAGAAAATTTTGTTTGTTTGTTTTCATTTTTCAAACATTCTTAACAGCTGAATGGTAATACTCAGAAGTTGCATATGTAAGATAACAAAAAAAAAAAAAAAAACAAAACCAACAACCAACCGAACAAAAAAGGTTTTTTTTTGACTGAAGATGCTGACAAGTTGTCATTTCTGTTGCTCTGTGCTTTGCATCTACTTGTGTGGTAGCAAAATGTGGGGGATTATAGCTGCAATTAACATTTCATGATCAATCCTTTTTAATAGTTTAAATGTTTAGTGCTTTACGCTTCCTGCAAGAGTTCCAGTGGAGCTTTGTATGCATGTGAACTGGAAAATGGAGAGAGAATATTTTGTAAAAGGGTGTATTGGTGTATTGATTAAAGCATGGCATGGCTCTGCTCTGAAGAAGGAATTTATAAATATAGCATTTGAGATTCTATCCTATGACTTCCAAATCAGCTTCACTCACTTCACATGAAAAAAGTAGTTGTGGAGAGAGAAGCAGTGGAATTTCTAATTACCAGTCCAACAGAATCTGCTTTGAACATGTAAACAAGTTGTGGCTAGTGTATTGCTACAAAGGCCTAATAGCCCAATGCCCTGAACTTTTGGAACTCTTGAGTCTTGAAATGATTTTCTCTTATGCTTTAATTTTTTTTGGCCTCTATTGGGGTTAAACAGGTGTGCCTAAAAGCACATTTTGAATCACATGAGGTTTTGCCGCATAGTGAAACTTATTTCCTTAAGAATGCTTATTCTGAAGTATGATAATGTCTTCTGCTTCTTTCATAGCAAGCTTTACTTTGTACTTCCATAGCTAGACCTGTATTGATACTTGATCTGTTTTGATTTGTCTGCAGCATAGTGTGACCGATGCCATGATTGTAGTGCAACATGTCCTTAAATATCAATTCTGTCAAGGAGAATGTCCTTATTAATTCTGTTGTGGATTTTGAGATGGAAAAATAAAATATCCAATTCTGTTTCACATAGCTGCAAGTAGTAAAATTATAGTTCTCCTAGTAAAATAAGTGAAGCTGTCTCTGATTATTCATGGAATCAGAATTGCTAAATAAAGTACATTTGAATAGTATATAACTTTTCCTTAGTGTAACTGCATTTTAAATATGTTTGGGAGTCTTATCTTGCTTGACACCTTTCCCTGAGCCTGGTTTTTTTCACTCTCATGCTACCACTCACTGCCCCTTCATTTGTTTAGCTTCACCTCTGAGGACAGCATAATATGTGACTACGCTCTGGTGCTCATTTCACAGGATTGTGGACTGATCCTTAGAAACGAGGCTGTTGAGCAGAGCCAGTGGCTTGCCTATATTCTTCCAAAATTCCTCTTCTGTATAAATTAATGCTCAAAACTGTTGTCCCTCTCCTTCTGAGCTTGGCTTTATGAGGTAAAGCAGCCCAAACTAAAATTGTGCTAAGGCTGTAATTTCATTCATTCGTTGTTCACCAATACCAAGCGTACGCTATTCCTGCACACCACCTACTTGTTCACATGCTTTAAGCTGCCATTCTTGGTTATTCTAACTCAACTGCTTTTTACAGCTGCGCTGTTACCAAATCATATATTTAACCTGGATCGGTTTCCTATGGTTTGCAGACTTTTTCTTTCTTTGCCCTGGATCATTTCCCAAAAACAGTTCAGTTGTGCTGGCATTATTAAGGCTGGAAAAAAAATATTTGGAAATTGAAGGGGAGATAATTCAGCTAAGAGGTGTAACTGTTCCTATTATTCGTGGTAAAGGAATATTCATCTTGCAAGTCTTTCTGCTAAGAGCTGTCCTTTTTGGATTAACAAGACAGCACCTTCAACACCCGCAATGGACAGGCTATTTTAACATCTAGAATGTTTCATACCAAAGCAGCCCATGGTAAAACAGGCAATGTCTTGGTTTAGTTAGTCTGAATTAATGGGTATGCCTAGTTAAATAATTACTCTAATATTCCTCTACAGAGGAGTACAGTATAGGCAAAAGTTTAATGTATACAATTTAACCAGGATTTTTTTTATCAGCTTCTTAAACAGCTTGAATTTTGTATGTATTTAGTTGCTACCTCAATAATATTTATTTATTTATTTATTTCACTACCCTATTTTTCTGCTAGTCAAGTATTTATGCCCTGATAACAATATAGTCATACTTGTTGCATTTTATAAATAAATATACTATTTGTGTGGTAAACCTGTAACCTACCTACACATTCTAAAGGTTTAGCTATGAAATGAGGATTATAAGGCATTCTGATAGTTTCCAACAAAAGCTTGAAATAACTAAACAAAAGAAGCTTTAGATGCTTAAAGATTTTTTGTATGTTAAGAGAAGAAAGATGCAGATGTGATGGCATGTAGTCATTTGAAAATTAGAATGAAATATCTGAGAGCTGTTTAAAATTTACTGTTGTGCATTTCAAATATATTGGGAAGACCACTAAAGTCATACTAAAGCTGAGCATCTCTTAAAATTGACTAAGAATTTCCATGTGTCAAGTTAAGGAAGTGTGACAGTAGCTGTTCCAAAAAAATATATTTAAAGCCAAACCTTTTTTGAAAACTCCTTCATGCCACGTAAAATTCTGGTACTGATTTGCCAAGTCAAGTTTTTTATAAAAGTAAAAAAAATGGGAAAGTCTGAAGCCTTCTGGAAAGTCCTAGTCTTGGTTACACTGATAGCTATCTAGTAAAAAAAAGAAATTTAAAATGGGATTCACAGCGGTGAAGTTTTGATAACCTCTTGGAGATCAGGAATTGGTAACTTTACCTCTGATCTCGGTGCCCTTGTGTGGTGTTCCTCAGTATTCCTCAGCATAGTAAGGCCACCTGCTTTGCTGATATACTCACAAAGAGTATCTTAGAAGAAGCAGATGGCCGCTTGGTTGCCTGGAGCACAATTTGTCCTAATCAAAGTTATGTAAGTATTTGGCCAGAATGTGAGTGCCAGGTAAATCCTTCGGGGTTGTTCTTGCATGTTTATTATAGGTGAAATAGCTAAAAAAATGGCTATCTGATTTCAGTTGACAGTTTATGTAGCTATAAAAAGCTACTTTTATTTGTTAAATTAACATTGTGAACTCTTTTTTTTTTTTTTTTTTTTTTTTTTTTCCCCTTTGTAGACACCAAAAAATTAAGCCTTAAACCGATCACCCTTCATTTTCACCCTTCACATCTCCAGCAAGGAGCCTGGATCTGCAATTATCCGACGCTCCAAATTACACTTAGTAGACCTTGCTGGATCAGAGCGCGTTGCAAAGACTGGAGTTGGAGGTCAATTATTGACAGAAGCCAAATATATAAACCTGTCACTTCATTATTTGGAACAGGTAAAATTAGAATAGAGTGAAATATTTCTCCCTTTACTACATTCCTGTTTAGAAATGTGCAATGTTTTGAAAATCTTGATTCCAATATTGAGCTAGTCATAGGATATTTTTTTGCAGTCTTTTAAAATGTTTGAGTTGAAAACTCTTCATTTGAAATAACATATTTTAACTTGGGAAAAGCTTAACAATTAAACAGTAACATTATGGTAGGTATCCAGCTTATTATTTAAAAAAAGATTTTTCTTAGTTTATTTGGAGTACTAAAATTATTTTCAAGAGTACAGCTGTATTTCTGCTAGAAGTGTTCTTTGTGATCTTCTCCCCCTTCCATAGCTGAGATCAGGATGTATCACTCAAGAAGCATTGAGCTAAAGTGATTGGTTTTTATTTGGTTCAAGCATTCTAATATGGTAAAATATTAGGCTTTTCTCTCATGTATTGTTTTATTCCTTCACAAATGTGAATATTTAATCTCTTTGAGTCAGGGGTTACCTTTGTTAGTGTATTTATGGAGTAACTACCATAATTGGGTTTATACCAATAGAAGTTGTAGATGCAACTGCAATAATAGTAATAAATATCCACAAATCTTGTATCATTCGGCTCTTATTCCTGGAAAAGGTTTAGCCTGTTGATTTAAGGATTACTAAAATCCCTATCCTCCTTTCACTCTTACTTTTTATTTTTCCTCTTTGGAAAAGACAAATACTGCTAAAGTAGATTGATCCTGAGTAATGTAATTTTTTTTTTTAATTTTTTTTTTTAATGAAACAAAGAATGAGTTAAGATGGTGGTGACAAATGGAAACTTTGAAAATAAAGCATTCCAGTGGAGATATTTGGTTAGCAGATGATGTTGATGATGATGATTATTTTTGGGGATATAACATTGTTCAGTTATATCTTTATTCACAGCTTAAAATATAAGATGTTCCATCTTAGGATCCTTGTAATTTTTGTGAATGTAATAAGTATGATGGTGAAGGCTGTTCATACGTGCTAATATCTTTCCTAGTATGTCTTCTTTCCGTCACTTTTATAGGCACTGTCTGTATTCCACAGCATGCCTGCCTGCCTGCCTGCCTTCCTTCCTGGCATTTCCTTTTGGATTAGTATGTGTGGCATTGCTAAAAGACATTTGTACTTATTTATTAAAACTTAGTGCACACTATATTTATTTATCCCTGATCTGCTGTGATATTTTGTATTCTAATGCTGCAAAACACCAAGCAAGGGTAAGAAACACTTGGCAACCAATGAAATCTGTTTTGTGGATGCTGTGCTATTAAGTTGTAATCATTGAAAATTTTCAAGTGAGGATTTCAGACCTGACACCTGTAAGAGAAAGAAAGTTCTTTATGAGATAAAATACATAATGTTTTCACAGCACAATAAACACTGTTCCCATTGACAGAAAATTATCTTTTGGAATTCTGCTGGAGAATGCAATTTTTTTTTCCTAAGGCTACTTTAAAAATTTTTATATACAACAATAGCATACCTGTGAGGCTGCCATTTAGTGGGAGAAATAAGGAAATGAAGAGAAATAAAAATGCTATACTCTTAAAATTCAGATTTGTCTCCTTGCATTATATGTTATTTAGCAGAAGTTACAGTTGAGGAAATCCAATAAAACAGAAAATTTTGTGGATGCCTCTATGTGAAAACTCTTTAAAATTACAATTAGGAAACAGAACTCATTGTTCTGCTTACTGGGAAGAATATTTTTCATGTTTGTATTGTGTGTTTTTATGTTAACAAGAACGAATCTCTCAGATTTCATTTAATCTATAATCAGAGGTATTTCATCTTTCAAAAGAAGAAGCTGAAGGCACAGCAGGTGGCAGTCAGTCATTTACTTTTACACAGATTTTTTTTTCATACCCCCCATTTGTTTAAATTTTAACTTTGAGAAAATTGTCTGTATTCAGTTGTACTCATCAGAAATTATAAGGGTAAGTGATTCTAAAATGGACCTCTTCAGAATCATACAAATTGTGCTCAGAATCCTTATTTACTGTATAATTTTATGTATTTATAACAGAATATTGCATGAACTTTGTAAAATTGAATGTAATGATCTGTGTAGTGTGTGTTGAGATATTCATGTCTGAAGTGCTGTAGAAGCATAAAATATTAATGTTTTGTCATGCAACCTTTGACTTCGATTTTAGAATTAATACAGTTGGAGATAAGCACGTTGAGTTCTGTTGGGAATTGCATATTGTTAATAAAAGTAATTTCTAATTTTCCTCTCCTTCAGATTTCTTCTCTTTCTATTCCAGACTCCTTAATTGGATTGTATAGATTGATTTAGTGATTTAGGTGAGGTTTTACTAAGGCAACTTGAACCCATCATATTCTGTGTTATGTGACTTTGTCACGTGATGGTAAAGTGCCTTCCGCTTCATGCGAGCTAGTCAAATAGCCTTTAAGTGCCAGTGTGGGAGGGTTCAGATTTTACCTGGGCTACAGACTTCCTGCATGAACTTCAGAAAAAAATTAACTTCTCTGTAACAGAGTTCCCATTTTTAATGGTAAGAACATATCTTCCCACTGGGTCTTTCACCATCTTGCCTATTCAGATTGTAGTCTCTGGCAGAGACTCAGAATATATTTATTAGTATATATGCTAGACAGCATTGCATATATTGCATAGCTATGCAATATGATAAGCTAACAGAGATGTAGCATATTTCCGTCTAACAGGCTGTAATAAATGAGATTTGAAAACCTTGATCCAGGAATGGATTTCCAGATAATTATTAAATACTATTTTATTAATTATTATTAATTCCATGGAATGTGTAATTTTAAAACCATGCTTTAGGAAATATAAGGAAGCTTTTACTTGAATACTATCCATACTTTATTATTATGATAGACAAAATACAAGGAAGATTTTCATTAAGTTCCTGTGTCTTAGGAGAGTCTGTGGATTTTAATTTATCATGTTCAGCTTCTGTGTTGCTGAGAGGCTGTAAAGCTAGGGTATGTAAATTTATTTGGTCTTTCAGGTCCAGCTTCTACAAAGACACATAAGCATGCTGAAATTTAATTTGAATTTATTTCAGTAAAGTCAGTGGATTTGCTGCTAAATGGATGCATAAGCGTAGTTCTGTTGTATAAGAAGTTTAAGTTCCCAAACAGATTGGTTTTGTTGTTTTCATGTGTCAGTCATTAATAGGCATGTAAATTTTAAAGTCTTTTCCTTTTTTAATATTCTTTTAGGTTATAATTGCCCTTGCAGAGAAAAACCGGTCCCACATTCCTTACCGTAACTCTATGATGACCTCAGTGCTTAGAGACAGCCTGGGAGGAAACTGCATGACTACCATGATAGCAACGCTCTCTATAGATAAAAGAAACATAGATGTATGTATTTCTATCTTTTTTTTTTCTTCAACAGAAATGTTTTCACTTCTCTAACGTTCCTGCTTTTTTGACTTTTATTACACTTTGCAATTCAATTATATATGCTTTCATTCTTATCCTTACAAAAAACCATTTTGTTTCCAGGAGATAATTTTGTCAGATTGCAGTAAGGTGTAGAAAAGTCCTGTAGGAAATGAGCTTTTCTCTAGGCAATCTTAAATCAGCAAGCAACCTGCACCTGGTAATGAATTATTTAACCTTATTTTTTTTTTTAAGTTTACGGTTTTCCTTATGAATAAATCCTTGAGTTATGAAAATACATTTCCAAGGAATTTTCCACAGGACACAGACATATTCTGAACTATAGGTAGATTATGGATAACACTGAAAGTCTTAGCAGAACTTCTGTAGACTTCTTTGTAACCAAAATTTCATTGAGCACTGTAGATAACTGGAGAGGTCATTGTGGGGGAGAGGGATTTGTATGCAGTGATTTGAGATTTTCAGAAAATTTTCAAATACTTTTTTCTGCCTTCACCAACTTCCTGCACTGGAATTATATGTAGTGATGTTTTCTTCTCATTGTTTACCAAAAGGGCTGTAGGGGCTACATCTGCTGGTGACCAGTCACCAGCTGTGTTCCTCTGGGTTCAATACTAGGGACAGTTCTGTTCAATATATTTATCAATGATCTGGATGCAGGAGTTGAATTCACCATTAGTAAGTTTGCTAATGATACCAAAGTGTGAGATGCTGTTGACTTGCTTGAGGGACAGGAGGCCTTGCAGAAGGATCTACTCAGACTGGAGCATTGGATTAATGGGATGAAATTTAACAAGTTGAAATACTGGATTCTGCATCTGGAACGGAGTAATGCCGACACTTGTACAAACTCGGAGAGGTGTGGCTGAAGAGGTACTGGGAATGATGGTCAAAAGCAGGCTCACTGTGAATCAGCAGTGTGTCCTGGCAGCCAAGAGGGCAAACTGCAACTTGGGGTGCAACAAGCACAGCATAACCAGCCAGTCAAAAGAGGTGATTATCGTGCTGTATTCAGCACTGGTGTGGCCTCATCATGAGTGCTGTGTGCAGTTCTGGGCCCCACAATTTAAGCAGTGCATCAAGGTCCTTGAATACATCTAGAGGAGGGCAGCAAAGCTGGTAAAAGGGCTGGAAGGAATGTCCTTTGAGGAGCAGCTAAGGACTTGGGGCTTGTCTGGTTTGGAGAAAGGGAGGCTGAGGGGTGACCTCATTGCTTTCTACAGCTTCCTGAGGAGGGGAAAATGGAGAGGGAGCTGCTGATCTCTCCTGCCTGGTTTTCAGTGATAGAATGCATTGGAATGGTTCAAAGCCGCACCAGAGCAGGTTTAGATTGAGCATCAGGAAGCATTTTTTTACTGAGAAAGTGGTCAAAGACTGGAACAGCCTTCCTAGAGAGGTGGCCGATGCCCCAAGGCTGTCAGTGTTTGAGACATTTGGACAATGTCCTTAATAACATGCTTTAAATTTTTGTCAGCCCTGAACTGGTCAGGCAGTTGGACTATGTGATTGCTGTAGGTCCCTTACATCTGAACTAGTCTGTTCTATTCCACAATATGTTATAATGTGAATACATAGAACCCTGCTCAAAGCCATTTATAATACACAAGGAAGAAAACCTATCAAACCTAAGACTGTTTTCTGAAATACAGTAGAAAGCATTATTCTAAAACCATACTTCATCTAGTTAAAGCCTTTTTTTTTTTTTTCTGTAGAAAATGGATGCTGTTAAAGACTTGCAAACATGTAATTATGCAAGCGTAATGTCTGGTTACAAATGCAAATGGGGAAGTTTGTTAATGATTATTTTTTTTTGGCTATGTGAGATAGGCATCCTTTTG
>JAAGNO010010804.1:2640-47330 GCA_033439905.1 Ceryle rudis
AATGGAGGATTATCAGTGTTTGAGTAACAGGTTTTTGGACCAGCACAGCAGAGTACTCATGTTAGCAGCAGCGACTCAGTGTTTACTCTCACTCCAGCTTGCTCCTACCTCCTCCCCCTTAGGACTATGTCCATGTCCATACAAACTGAGGGAGAACCCTCCGGTTAATGCTCAGAGGAATGCTGTAGTGAAGACCAGCTTGGTGAAAGTGGGAAAAATGCAGACTTTCTTCTGTCTGAGGGATCTGAAGGAGCTTTCTTACCCTGTAGAGTGTTGTGATTTACCACCAGGTTTAAATACAGCATTTCTACAACAGCCAGCATAAAGTTAACTGGCAGAAGGTCTGGAAAAATCCCCGAGCTCACAGCAGGTTGTTTTGCTGTTTGTGTTTCAGAACAAGATCTTCTCCGTCAGGAACTAAACACGCGCTTTTTGGCCTCGCAGAGCGCAGATCGCGGGGCCTCCCTGGGCCCGCCGCCGTACCTGAGGACCGAGTTCCACCAGCACCAGCATCAGCACCAGCACACACACCAACACACACACCAGCACACCTTCACGCCTTTCCCTCACGCCATCCCACCCACTGCCATCATGCCAACGCCAGCACCGCCCATGGTGCGTACCCCAGGCAGAAATGTGAGGATAAGTAGAGCACAACTCTATTCTTTATTACAAAAATTTAAGAATTTACCAGGTTGCGGGGAAGGAGTACTCTGCTGCCCAGGTGTGGTTGGGTAGGAGGGGAAGGACCGTCCCTTCCTCGCCGTTGTCACGTGTGCAATAGGTTCAGGTGGCAGCGCAGGGGCAGAGGGATGAGGCTGCTGGAGGAAGGGGCTCTCAGAAGTGGGACTTCCCAGTGCTTGGGGTGGTGTGCTTTGGTGCCTCCTCCTTTTTGCCTGTCTTGTAAAGACCTTGTTTTACCCCGAAGAAAGAAAAATCCCAAGCAGTTCCACTGGAATCTGATTTTCTGCGTATCTTTTCCTCTCTGTTGGTTGCTAAGTAGTAAGAGAAGTAGTTTTCTGTTTTACCAACAGAACTAAAGGAAATATAAAGTAACTAGTTTGTGCTTTGATCCCTTTGCAGTTTGACAAATACCCTACAAAAGTTGACCCCTTCTACCGTCACAGTGTGAGTTTTATTACTCTCTTTAAAACTGACTTAACTGCTTTTCTGTGGTGGGTTGGGATCACCACTTAGTCGACGGCACAGTGTCGAATCCCTCCCTAATCATCACTCCAGGATTTACCATTATCGTTCTTGGTTGCTTTGGCTTTTGAAGGCTTGCATTCGTGGTGCTTGTTTCTGATAAAGATGCAGTATCAGCTTTTCCAATCAAAAGATCTCTTGCTCATACACCATTTGAAGACAGGTTTGATGTGAAAAAGATGAGACAGAAGAGCTGACTCTTACGTGAAGCAGGAGAGAGCAGTAATTTCATCACTGTGTTTCAGTTGTGCCACAAACCCTCAGACTGATATTTTTCCTAAGAAACTTGAAATGAAATGACAAACTATCATACAAATCCTTCAGGGATAGGTAATCTAATAGTTTTCCTAATATATCATATTTTCGTTTATAAAATCTGAAAACTTGTCTTATTCTTCAGATTTCAAAGGCACATCTGATCCGCTGGGCTTGTTATGTTTTGAAAGCTCTGTTTGATGACAGCAACATAAATCCAGCTATGCGCTAGATGTGTTTATCTAAGAGCTACCAAAAATGTTCTTTACTGAGATGAATGGATTTTTAATATTCCAGTTAATTGTAAAGCTTCTGCTCTTAAGGGTTTGAATCTACTGATTCATTTGCTGCTGAAATATGGGTTGCATTTCCTTCGTCACATTTTTGGAGGTGGGTATATGACATGAATTTCTAAATGCCACAGTGATATTTTGATGAGAGAAGGAGTACTGCATCAGCACTCAGAAATCTGCAAAGCACTTGGCTTTATGTGTTGGTTTTGCTTAGAAGTGGAACTGGGCAAAAAAAACTGGTTAAGGTGATAGTGTGATGCTTCCTGTTGTACTGATTAAACACAGTTCCCGCTAAACAACTCATGCCTGTAGTACACGAGAATAGTCCTATTAATTTCTGACACCTCATTTGAGTAACTTTAACTGTGTGAGTGTGTTTGCAGGAGTATTAGGCAAACATTTAAGCCTGCGATAATCACCTTTACTCAGAAGGATAATGCTCCTCATTTGCATTGTTGTTTGCAAAATTGCACTCTTATTTGCTGAGCTTTACATGGATTCAAAAGATAGATTATCATTAGTGTGGCGTGTTGATTCAAGCAAGAACACGGAACTGGGAAATAGGTAAATGAATTTGAGACAAATAAAGCACAGAAGTCACCACGTAACACAGGAAACACTGCAAAAGTCTCCCAACTGTATATGCTTTTCCAATTGAATGACATCATCTCTTAACTAATCTGGCAGTTACCAGAATTGTAAAGATCATGGCATCCCCCCCTTTAAAGTCAGGAAAGGCTTCACCTTGTTCCCTGCTGGCCAGGGAGCCGTGCTGTTGAACTTGGCAGAGCTCCACCAGCAGAGGTCTGGTCCACTGTGCCTCCCCTGCCCTTCCTTTGGGAGAGGTTTGTCCTTGTGAAGTGGTCGCAAAATAATCACGCTTCTGGCATCTTTTGGATGTTTAGCAAGTTAATACCAGAAGATTAGCATGATGGCTGCAAATTACATTGGATTGACAGTCTTTCTTGAACTACAGCAAGGCCATAGCAGGCAGGGTATTACAGTAACCTCTTCTTGTATCACTGTAGATAATGTAGGTAACAGAGCAATGCTTGCAGCCCTGTCCTGAGCAGCTGCAGCATCAAAAAGCAGACTTTTGCTGGCAGAAATTCATGGCCGATCGGGCTTTTCTCATTGTAGAAATACTGTGAAACTGTGGCACTTCCATAGCTTCTCCTGGTGACACGAGTTTCTGCTAGATTCACGCCAAAAGTTCAGATATCTTAAACTGGTGATGTTTTCAAAGCTTGTAAGTAAACTTTGCAGGAGAGCAAGGTCTGTTGCCTTGACATCAGTCTACTTCAGAATAAGGAACACAGCTCTCACAGAAGCTCGTGTAGAGATTTAAAACAGTTTTCTTTCGTGGCATCTTTGATTTTACAGTAATTTCTCGGGGTGGGGGGGAGGCTTACTGTAGCACCATGAGGCTTTACTTTTACCTGCAGTTAACTCTGGGTTTAGTTCAGTGCCGAATTTGCCCCAGGAAAGCTGTGGGTACCACATAGTTCCCTGAAGAAAGCTAGAAGGGGAAAGTGTTGCTCAAAAGAGAGGGAGAAATAAAAAAGGAAGTACTGACGCTGATTTGGTTTGAAAGCTGAAGGAATTTAACTGATACAAAGAGATCCTGAAGATAGAATATTTATATTTTATTTATAATTTTGACCTTGAGGAAAGGTCACATTTAATTAACTTACCAGTTGTGATAAAACTCTAGGGAAAGGATTCCTAATTATTAGTCATAGGCAATAGAATATTAAGTATTAATTTTCTTTCCATCCTTTGGAATTAGTCCATTACACAGAGAACTAAACGCAGAAGACACTGGAGGATTTAAAACACATTTTACCCATTAAAAGTTATTGTAAATGAGGACACGTGTCTCTTAATGATTTCTCAAATGCCTACAGTTCAGTATCAGCTAATCTAAAAAAGCTTTCTGCATCATTGAATGGAGCAGGTCCAAATTAAATAGAATTAAAAATAACAATAGAAACGTATTATGAAAGGAGACTTGGTACTACACTTTTAAACTGAGAAAATCTTTTGATACCTCCAAAATACTGAAATATTTTTTTCAGCTTTCAGTAAATATAATGCGAATAAATAGCCATGGAAGATAGTGGCCTAGTGGAAGGCAAAATGTTTAAGAAAAGCACATACACATGCCTGGTGTAAACAAATTCATCAAAACTTTACGATACTGATGTACACTGGGATGTGGTTTTCTCGGTGTTAACCCACTCTACATGTCCAGTCTTTTACTTTGCCCAGTCCTGCTTCTGTTAATTGGCCATTAACTCATTTATTTTGATCTTAAAAGTAGCATACAGTAGATTGATTGATTGATTGATTTTTTTGATCAGTTCTGTCCAGAGGTGAATTGGTATCAGTCAGGTACCCCCTTTAGGTTTTTGGGTGGCAATACCAGCAAAGTGAGCGGCCGTCCCCCGTTAGATCCTCAGGTTTCACGGTGAGAACATATTTGGAGTGTGATTCCCTGATGAGTTTGAACCCCTGACTCCTACCAAAAAGCAATTTTGTGTGTAATCTCAGCATTTTCCGTGGAGTTGGGCGAGTTACCTGTTACTGAATGAGTAAAAGATTCACAGCCGGACCGCAGGACAAGATAAGATTTGGACATTATGATTTACTTACTTGTTTCCCATGTGTTTGTCTGCATTAGTACAGAACTGCTTTTTGTTGTTGGGTTTGTGGGGTTTTTTTTCCCCCCAAATTCTCTTAGAACGGATACTTTGGGATCAGGGAGGTCAGTGGAGATGTGCAGGTTTTTATGCTTAGTAGCCTGTCTGTATAAAAACAGTACCCTCAGTTTGGGGAGGGGGGTTCTGCCTCAATCTTTTGTTTAAATAAGAAGTTTGTAACCAGTCAGATGGTGTCTCTGCTAATATTAGATGTGGCAGGATATCCTCTCAGACAGGCTAATGAAGTAAGAATTGCACGTATTTTATTCATTTCCTACAGATACTGTGAAAATCCTAACGCACTAATGGAGTTTTAATGATACCATATCCTAGAACTGGCAAGGGTTTTTTCCACTTAAACCAGGAGTTTGCTGAGTCTTACTTGGCTCAGTATTCTGTCTTTTCTCTTGACGTGGTTTGCAAACCGAAACCATTTAAAACTTCTATCCAGTTTAAAAATTAATAGTTGGGATTAAAAAAAAAAGGTCTCTCTTCTGCCACGAGAGCCTAATCCAGGGGACAGGTTGCTGATTTATGATTTTACAACTGCTTTTAAGCTCTAAACGTCATGACATTTGTGAACATTTCATTGACTGCTTTAACTAACATTGTTGCAACGAGATCACGTCTTCAATGCTTCTCAGTTTTCTCCATGTGCCATTTCCCTGATGTTACGCAGGAATGCTTGCTCTGTCTTGTTCACCTTCCTGGCTTCATTTTGACGTGCACTTGTATTTATGTTCTTTTCTTTTCTTTTTCGTTACAGCTGTTTCACTCCTATCCTCCAGCTGTATCAGGTATTCCTCCCATGATTCCTCCAACTGGCCCCTTTGGCTCACTACAAGGAGCATTTCAGCCCAAGGTGAGAAATACTGGAATACTCCAGGTTAGGTTTAGGGTGAGCAGGTCCTGGAACAATGGAGATCTGAGTTACACAGAGGGATGTTGTCTTTTGCCAAATTTATCACAAAAAGAAGTAATTTCTCATTTGGTTCAGATATATCTACATATATTTTATGATATATATATATATGTCACGGCATAGTTAACTTTAGAAGCAGTATCATCAGTTCTCAGTGCGTGTTGAGGTGAGGTCATGTAGTAATCAAGATTTTACAAAATCCTGATCGTTACCTGTTTACTCATTTCCATCATTCCCTCACAGCTCCACCACAGTGAATGCACTGATTTGGTTCTCCTCTCATTACTGATAGCGGGGACAGATCACTGGGATGAGTTTGGGGCTTTCTGCTTTTGTCTCCATGAAGTCATGCTTGATTTGTAAGCGAGAGGAAATCATATTCTGTAGTCTGTAGTCTTTGCAACTGAAGACTGAAATCAGGACTGAAATGTCTGCAGAGAAGACACCTCCTCTCTTAAATTGGCCCATCCACTGTAATGACTGAATATGTAAATTGCAGTTCATTAGTGGAATTCTTCGTGTCTATGGTAATCAGACTGTTAACAACTCTGTTACTTAATTGTTAGTGATACTGGAGCTGATTTCCTTTTTTCCTTCATTTTAGCATAGGAAGAAGCTCTGTCTAAATGTGGTTTTTTGTTTTCTTCCTGGGTTCTTTTTTGTTGTGTTGTTTGTTTCTTTTTTTTCACAAAGCTTCATTTTATTACATTAGCTGAACATTTACATCAAAATCATGGGAAAAGCTTTAATTGTTTTTTCAATTGGATGCTGCTTTTTCCTGCTGTCCATATGGTACCAGCTCATTGTGGATGGAGTTCAGATCCTTGTACAGTGACTAAAGAGATTACTGATGCTTTGTGTGCTGACAGTCAGGTTGGCAGTTTTAGCCAGTTCCGGTGCAGTCCTGATAAGCAGCAGAGCACAAGCTGGGTCCTCCAGGACCTGCTTTAGAGCCTGTATCATAAGTGTGTTGCTCATCAGGTTTTCAGTAGTGGAAAGATTTTTCCAGTGTGAACAGTCACTGTTCCCTCATGTGTTTTGGATTAAAGTAATGGGACGTTGGTGGGCAATGAAAGGTTGAGAATGGAGATTGTAATCCTTGTATTACTGAGTGGGTGATGATGGTTAATCTCTCCTCTTTAAAAAGCTTGTCTTCAGTGCTTAGGCAATGTTGATGATAAAGAAGTGTTCTTTTTCACTTTCTGTTGCTTTTATACATTGTGTTACTCACTAATGCTGTCTTTCCTTGTGGTATTTCTAGACTTCCAATCCTATTGATGTTGCAGCCAGACCTGGAACTGTCCCACACACCCTTCTACAGAAAGATCCACGGGTCTGTAGAAAATGTTGTTTTTTTCTCAAGCCAAGCTATTCCACCTGAAAACCTTGAACGCTAGATCTCTCATCTTCAATACACCCCATTTAACACCCTAAGCCTAAAGCTTAGTCTGGAACTGGTTAAGTCAATAAGAACTAGACAAATGGTGTGAGAACAGCTTGAAAATCCAGATCCTTACTTCTGTCCATCATTAGCAAAACCAAAGAGATGCTATGCAATGGGAGAGCTCTTTCCTTGCAAGCCCAGGGGTAAAGGCATAAAAGTCCAATTCAGCATACAAGTGTACAAACCTCTTCGAGATTTATGTTTATACTCTGTAATTGTTTTTAATATGGGTAATGACAGTTATTCCCTGGGTTACTCTATCATTGATTTCGCTCGTGAAATGCGGACGCGCTTTATTGATCACTTGGCGCCTCTGGATTAGTGAGTTCTAGCGTATGTGTGAGCAGCGTTTATTGTCTCAGCACTTGGTCTCTTAGCCTTTATCTGTTCTTTGCGAATGCCCGTGGGTTGTTTGCATGTTTAAATTAATATCCATTGTTTGCAATGAGGAGTATGATACAGTCATATTTTTAGCAGTAGTCTCTGACGAGAGCAATGGAGAGCTTATCCTTAAAAGTCCGTGCTGTGGTACGGCTAAACCTTAAAGGACAGCAGAGCTCTTTTCTTTGGGTCATGTTCCAGTACTTCTGTTTGCTCTGAACTGGTCCTCTAATTGAGCTTTATACCAAAAAGAACCATATTTTTTTTCTTTGCTGTTTCTTCTATCTAATTGAAAAGATAACTGGAGCCTCCCATCACTGAGTCATTTCAGTTTAGGCTCCCTTTGAATTTGTAGTGTAGTTTTGTTTATTTCAAGATGATGCATTATGCCGTCACTGTGTCTGCAAATTACCTCTTACACTTATAAATCTCCTTTAGTATTGTGCTTTCACAAAAGAAAATCCAAACCAAATGAGTAACCCAATAAATTGAATTTATTTTCCAGCAGTAATTGATGAAATGTGAGCAAAAAAGGAGAATAAGAAAATAAACTACCCAGAAGAACCCAGGCCACACAAAAAAAATATTAATGAGAAAATTGTTTTGGTTTTTTTTTTATACAGCCCCTGTTTACACACATCTGTTGCAATGTGAGAAATCTTTCGGGCAGTGCCCACTTGTGACAGGCAAGCAGTCAGTCGGTAATGGCTATTGGCATGTACAAGTCAAGGACCCAACACTGCAGCCGTGCAACGGACACAGTCACTTGTGGGGACATGTCTGAAACACCATTCCACCCCGTTCCAACCCAGTTGGTGGGATCAAGCCCATGAAAAAGGGGCCTTGTCCGCTATCCAATCTTCTGACGAGCCAAGCGGCTTTGAAAGATGAGAACAGAAGTTTGCCCCAAGGATAGATCTGTGTTTTTCTTCAGAATAGTTAACCAGCCATTTTTGTAGCATTAAATCAACAGATTAATGATGATGCCAGGGGACAGAGAGCTCTGTGTGAGGCTCGTTTAGTTGCTTGTCAACACTTAGGTACAACAGCCATGGGGGGAGGGACACCAGCTCGAATATGGAGGCAAAGGACTAATTATTATCTGAAAGAGCTTCATTTGAAAGTAAAATTATAACATTTTAATTTCATCTCTTAATGAAGCAATACAAATTTGTTAATTAGAGCAATTGTTTGAGTGACAGGCATGTAACCAAGCTGTCATTTCTTCTTCACAGTTGACAGATCCGTTCAGACCCATGTTGAGGGTAAGAAATCTTCTTGTGATACAGTTTGTCAAGCTCATCTCAGTCCCCACTGGGTTAAAGCAGCAGATTAATTGTAAAGCAGCGCCGTGTTTCATCTTGGGTATTTTACACCGTGTTTGCTGAATGGTCTGGTCAGTCCTTTGTGTGCATCTTGTGGTCACTCCGGGGAAAGGCACAGATTCAACGCTGGAAGATTTCTGTTCTTCTCATGCAACCCCCTAGCATGGATTCTAGAGGAGAAATACCGAGAATGCTTCTGTCAGGCTGGCTTACGGGGTTTCGGAGCCAAATCCTAGAGCCCCACCCTCCATTGCACTGCAGACTGAAGGATCTTGCTTTTTGTTATTTACTGTGTGTTTTCAGTGATACTCAGTATGGTGCTTCTTAGCCAGGTATCTCACTGTCAAGTATGGACAGACACTTCACGGAAAGTCTTTCCGTGATCCCAATGGGCTTTTTGTTAATTTTTTAATGTGTTCAAGAACATCTGGGTTGGATCAAACCAAGCAAGTGAACTTATTAAACCACTGGCACAGCCAGTTGCTGTAAGCAAAAGGCTTGAATTTAGGGGAGTATGTGTGTGAGATGGGTTTTCTTTTTCTGTGTTTTTAATTGTTGGTTGATACACACCTAGAAGTCAAAGGCAGGCCATATGCCGTAGTTTGCAAAACACTTCAGTTACTAGTTGCTTGAGAAGATTCTTGAGCTCCTGTGATTATCTTTAAATCTGCAGGAGTCGTTAGTTGTGTGGTTAACTACAGACCCCTAAATAACAAACCAGCAGAAAGTATATCCTGAATGAATCTTTTTCAGACAAGATTTCCAGATGTCCTGGAAATGGAGAACAAAATCAACAAGAAAACCCAAGTAGCACTCTGGTTCTTTCCTCCCTCTCTCCTCCCTATGATTTAAAAGCACGGTGATGGGAAGGATGCAGAGCGCCTTCCCAGACTGACCTTCAATTTTTTCGGTGTATTTATGAGCCAAAGTTTTAGAGGTTCAGATGAGCAATGATAGGAGTGAGAAAGATTCAGTTTGAAAGCCAGAGTGATCTTTAAAAAGTGCTTTCATTTTCATCTTCTGGTGGAAAGGCTAATCTTAAAATAGCTGTACATTCTGTAGACATTCTGCATTCAATAGCTGCCCAGGGAAGTGGTTGAATTGCCATCCCTGGATGTATTTAAAAGCTGTCTAGATATAGTGCTGAAGGATATGGTGTAGTAGTGGCCCTGGCAGTTAGATAACCGTTGGGCTTGATGATCTTAAAGGTCTCTTCCAACCATAGCAGTTCTGTGATTGAGAAATGAGCTCAGTATACAGTTGTGAAGCAATCCAGCTCTGCAGAGCAGCTACCAACTGGAGACAGTTCCATTGATTTCAACAACACAAGCTGCATCCTCAGTCAGTGGCATCAGAAGACTACAGGGGCGCATAAAACCAAAGCGTGAGTTTGTTTGGAGAGGAGAGTGACCAGGAGCATTCCCGGATATCCAGATACATTTCTTAGCAAGGGACAAATTCTTTGCATTTCTGGTTTCCCAAGAGGACAGAGAGGGGAGGCACTGAGGGAGACCCTTTGCTTTCAGTTGCCTTGGAATTACAGAATCACCTAGGTTGGAAAAGACCTTTAAGATCATCGAGTAAAGGGGTGGGATGTGGGGAATCCCCTTGATCAAAACAGATGGGGCTAAGAGTTGGCAAGAGTTGCTAGAACTAGAATAAAGCATCACAGGTTTATTGAAAGTTACTGATTCCCTTTGTATCCCTTTGTTTTTTCCCAGAAACCTGGAAAGTGGTGCGCTATGCATGTTCACATCGCCTGGCAGATATACCATCACCAACAGAAAGTCAAGGTCAGTCTTCTGGGCACGCCTGAATTTTCCAGTGCAAGCCAGTGCGAGGAAGGGTTCACCTCTTGCTGTCAGCAGTTCTATGAGCCTTGTTGAAGTCACTGTACGTAGCATGACAGCATAACCTTCCGTTTTACAGCGCTGGCGTAGCAGAATTAAAATCCTAAAGGTAGAGTCTCCAGGGAATGTCTGTGATGCAGTGGAGGAAGGACACCACATCTTGAGTGATAACCAGTTTGTAGCTAGGAAGAGTTAAATGGGTGTGCCCGTTGTGAGCTACAACGTTGCTTTTATTTATAGCTGAGGACACAAGCATATCAAGATTAAAATTTTTGAAGTCCCTAGAAGCTAGGCACGTATATCCCATTCCTCTTAATAATGTTCCCAGACAGAAGAGGGCACAGGAAGATTTCTCCTGTCCCTAAGATGCGTTATCCAGCGTGGCTGCGCAGGCTCCCATCAGTCTCCTAGCCGGAGGTTGGCACCTGTACATGTCTGGGCTGTTGAGGCAGAGACAGCCTCTCAGATGAAGTCATGTTACCCAGACACTGTCTCATTGCGCCAAAGGTAAAGGGGTGAAAATCTTTCCTTTGTTACACAAGCTTTGGGACTTGAAGGGTAAGGGCCATGGGCATTTCTGGCTGTCCTGAAACAGATGTCAGAGAAAATAAAATAAGTTATTAATTTAATAGGTAGGGTATTTCCATTCTTACGTTAACTGCTTTATCGTTGCACGTGGACTCTGTGAAGAGCATTTATTTCCCCTTACAATATTTTTGCTCTGCTTGTCAGAGAAAAATTGTGTTGCTCCTGAAGTTTTCCAGTAAGTCAGGAAAGGCTGGTGTTCTTTGCTGTTCATATTTGTACTTCAGGAATCAACAGCTCGTGTTAGAAAACAAAACTAACAGGGAATCCATGGCACTTTGCAGTCTGTGTATGCAGTCGAATTGTATAAGGTAGTGTGATATAAGAATATGAAGATGTTGAACAGATACTAAAATCTGCAGCTAATAGAGTTTAAAAATAACCCTTTTAAACAAGGTTGACAGGTTAATTTGCTGTGGTAGACATATCTCTCTCCTCTGCTTCCTTATGTTTCCCCTGCTAGTGATCTTCATTCATCTTCCCATTATCAAAAAAGACAAGATTATAGACCTAGAGAGTTATATGTCCTTTTTTTTATTTTATTGAAAAGGTATTTTCTTGAAATGAAATTATTATTCCCATGCTATCTCTGTCCTTTGAATCTTCCTTGATTTGATATTCAGAGAGAGGTCATACTGGTGTATTTATAACTCATAGTAAATGCCATTTTCATGCAGCCATTTCTTTTACCTAATACTTTTCTATCTTGCCTGTTAAAAAAACAGGAATAAAGGGCAGAAGTACAGGAAGGGATGTTACTTGACTTTTTGAGGCTGTGTGTGATGATAATTTCAAGAATAATTGGGAAATGTATTTCCCTGTCCCTGTTCAGTCCAAGAATTAGTCCTGGTCTCCGGTCAGTAAGGCGAGTTGGTTTATGTCCCCATGGGCTGTCAGACTCCCCCACAGAAACAAAGTCCTCCCCTCTGCGTGCGACCACCAAGTGTGAAATCTCTGCCTGAAGGCTCACACGGAACGATTTCTCCTTCTAGCCCAAGGTTGTGGAGGTGCCTTTTCTTCCACACAAGCTGAAGATGCTGCCTGACCGTAGAGCAGGAAATAAAATAGATTTACTCAGAGATTCCATGTTTGCCTGCAGTGCCACCAGAGTGCTTGCAAAACGTGGAAGAATTGGTAACTATCTGGCCCGCTAGTAATTGCTTTCAGAGGGCAGCAGCAGATGCTAAAGAAGCAGGCAAGATAGGAAGCTTTAAAACACAACCTTCCTGACCCCAGGAAGAATTGCATGAGGCTGTGAATGCTGTTTCCCTGCCTGGACTTGGGCACCAAGGCACAGTTCAGACCCGTGTAACCTGTCTGCACACCCAGGGAACTCCTCAGACAAAGCCAGGATTGCGTCCGGGCTCTGGGCACAAAGCAATTTTACACTCCTCCATAGACTGACCAGTGAGTCACTGGCCTGGATTCAACAGAGGATTTATGCTCCATAATTGGCCCTGGCTCTTTTAGGAAAGGCCTCATGGCCTGATGTAACATGCCGTGAAATTAGAGCTCTGCGTTAAGGTGTTACATGTTTGCTGGTCTTCAAATACGTGCTTCAGGATTATCAAGAGGAGTGCTCTCCTGAACAGCGACTGGGGATAAGATCAGTTTTCTCTGCTACTGTTTTAAGCTAAACCAACACCTACACAAATCTTTTAACACATCCATGATATTCCTGTTCCTCTTCAGACAGGGGATTTTTTTCACTATCTAGAACAGCACCGTTCATATGGCTGCAATTAAAGTTTCAGCCAGCTTTTGCTGTTGTGAGTAATGCCTGTCAGAGGTTTATAACTCGGTTGTTAAAAAGAAGAATAAAAAGAGTTCACAGCATGAAAACAGCATGAAAATGTGGCGCGCAGGCTTCAACCCAGGCGTTCGTATCTTCGGAACGGGTTTTAATTATTAAAGCACTACAATGTTACTTTCTTAAAAGACACGACCTTAACTTGGCCATCTTTTCCATGTCAATATTCTTGCTGGCCAATATCTCAAAACATGGATAAAGCATTTTTTTTTTTTTTGCCTTTTTTTTGTTCTCACAGCTACATTGGGTTGTTACTAGCACTTGAAAAACAGCTACTAGGCACGCACGTTAACTTGGTCATAACTTTTTAATATGCATATTTATATCATTGTAATAGTCGGTACTCTGAGCTGGCACGGTCTTAAATACCGATTTATAAAGCGTGACATGCTCCAGAATTGCTGTTAAGATCGACTGGTTCATTGTTACACATTTGTAAATCCTTTCAGCTGACCTGCACAATTAATCAGCAATCTGTGTTTTGGGAGTTCTGGCAGCACAGGTAATTGGGAATTTGGTTTTCCTCTTCATTCTATAAAACTATTCAAGTAGGGACCACTAAAATGAGTGCGTGGCACAAAGAAGAGCCCATTCTTCTTCCACTTACCATGTACAATACAGTTACCTCAGCAAATTGACCTTAAAAAAAGGAAGGCTGCTGATTCTAATACCATAGAAATAAAGACAGCAACTTAGAGTGCTTTGAATGTGGAGCACAAGCAGTCAAAATGGGGCTGCAGTTCTTTAGACTCAAATATGCTTCATCTATAATTGGATTAATTTTAGCCCCTCGCTTGCTCCGTTGCAGTCTGAGAGGCACGGAAAGATGTACTGCAACTTCTTGATTGCAGCTTCATATTTCAAATTAATGGTTCTGGTGTCCGTTGACTTGGTTCTGGCGAGGGAGTCCTGTAGTGGAGGAGGGTCAGCTGGCCGCGGTGTCTGTTACAGTCGATGCTTCCACCCAGCTTTTAATACACCTGCCCACCTGGGATCAGGCCCATACGAACATTTCTCTTTGGCTTTGTTTTCTATTATTTTAAGACAGGCCTATTCTTACAGCTAAGCAAGTGTCCGAGGCCGCTTCAGGGATTTTTATGCTTGTTCTTTAGGTCAGGTCTCTGCTGAAGTGCTGTGCTCCAGAGGGATGGATGTGAGCATATGTGAAAACACTGTTGAAAACTGCAGGAGATGTGCATTGGGAACCTGAGGTTTTCTCTCTGCCTTAGATCCCCTTTTCAGGAGACCAGCCGTGCACCTATGCTCATGGTCCCAAAAACTAATAATCTTGTTAAAATGTCATTAGGAGTAAATTGCTCTACCTATGTCATTCTGCAAGTGCCTTTTCCTGACGTCTTTGAGGACAGTTTCTTCCAAATCCTGTTTTTACGTTTCAGAAACAGATGCAGTCTGATCCACACAAGCTGGACTTTGGCCTGAAACCTGAATTTCTGAGCAGGCCACCAGGCCCCAGCCTTTTTGGAGCCATCCACCACCCCCATGACCTGGCCCGGCCCTCGACTCTCTTCTCCACAGCCAGTGAGTACTGAGAATTGAAATCGTCATCTCGTGGCCTGCTCATTAAAATGCTAATCCTTGCCATGTTAAAAGGAAACTTCCATATGCTTTGGGTTATGGACTCTCTGCAGGACGTGCCAAGGGCTACTGGTCTATTTGATAAATATTTTAAAATTCTATATGCTTTTGAAAAAGCCCAAGCTACTGAAATGCCATACAGGTAGTAAATGGAGGAATATTTCTTCACACTGTGATGTCCGACGTGTCATGGAGATGACAGGTTGGAAAGAAGCTATATTTTACATGCCTTTTTTTTTTTTTTTTCCACACTCTGAAACATTCCCCCTCCCACCCCTTGTACTGTAACTGGGAATTTCTGTTTAGAAAAGCAGCTGCTGTTTGTATAGGTTCCTGAGAGCCCTACCAGTGTGCGGCCGTCCCCCCCCCTGCTCACGTGAGCTGCTATTTAAGAACTGATAGTCAAGCCCAGAGGACAGCGAGTCCCCTTCTGAGCTTTTTCTGGGAATTCACCCCTTTTGCTTTGTTTTGGCAGGCGGGGGTCATCCAGCCGGCACCCCTTTTGGCCCACCACCTCACCACAGCAACTTTCTCAACCCAGCTGCTCATTTAGGTACGTTCTCTCTGCAACTAATTAACAGTGAATACAACTCGGAAGTAACACACATTGACCGTGGAGACCGCTAAAGGTTTCCCATGTGGAGACTCTCAGAATATCCTGCCTACTTAACCTTTACAGATTGCACATTTTAGCCATTTAATTTTAGCTATTACCCCAGCAGCAGTTCTAAATACACATCATAGCAGCACTGACAGCATGTTTTGAAATACTTCTGGGACCAGGCTGGATGTTAGAGGAGCAGAGTGACAGGGCTGGTGAGGTTTTACTGCAGTCATGTTTATAACCAGTCAAATAAAGTGCCTTAAGGCTACAGTTGATAGATGTGTTTCTTCTCCTAACTCCTACTTAGATGTCTGCTTTTCCACTTAAGTGAGTGGGAAAGATATCTTTAAAATCTTGTGATCTGGCCTCAGATGTGTCTGTTGGTGAAAATGAGTGAATACACATTTAAAAATGGAAACGCACAAGTTACCAAAACTTGTTATTTCCCTTCTGACTTCCTGGTGATTGTAACGAGGGGGTCCTGCTGCCTGCGGGAGCATCTGAGATGAAAACTCTAAATTGGCTTTTTGGGAAGGATTTGGGAGGGTCACCAAGTGGATACAGCAGACTCACAGTGTAGGTTTATCATTCTGCGCTTAGCTGCCTCCAGAAAATGCTTGGTTCAGCTTTCCTCTTCTCTGTGCTGGTATTTATCAGAAGTAGTTTCAAGAAAATTCTTAGACTTCTCCAAAATAAAGTGAGAAGAGAATTTGATTCATATGACTATACCCTGTATGTATTAACTACTAAAAAAAAAAAAGTTATTCCGGTACTTTTCAGCCCATACTAGGTTTTCATACAGTATTAGCAATAAGTATCGAGAGAGTTAGAAAATGTTCAGGTCAGCGTGGCATATCAGTATAATAGAGCTTTTTATTTATATCCCGGCTGTGGTTTAGGAGACACGGCCTGAAGGTGTTTGGAGCGCAGTTGCCAGTTAATAATAGTCTTGCTAGGCAGGGACATTTCCTGAGAAAGATCATGGAATTGACTTGGAAGGGAATAAAAGGAAATGAAAATAGAGATGTTCGCAGGTTTTAGACGAAGTAGCTACTTATGCTGAAGTGCAGGCCTCAATACCACGTGTATTTTAACATCTTGTTTTTCCTTGGAAAGGAACTTCTTCTAGTAAGAAGATCCGATGCATACTGTCACTGGGAAAAAAAAATGTGTTATTTTTATGTCCCACCCCCTCACAATTGCTGCTGTATTGTGGGAGGATGATGTTCAACTGCCTGATGGGCACAGGCTGAGCTTTCACGCGGACTTAATGCAGTTGGATAACAGGTTAATGCTTTATGATGATCACCAAGATGCCAGCGAGGTTCAGCTGTTTCTGTTGGTTTGCAGAGCCTTTCAATCGACCCGCTTCCTTCAGCGGTCTCACTGCAGTGGGTAGTAATGCCTTCGGGGGACTCGGGAACCCGACAGTTAGTGAGTAACCTCTTTGTTTATGAATTCTCGTTTGCTGTGTCATTCAGGATATTGAGTGATGGTGACTATTTGCTGTCTTTTTCACCGGTTGCTTAGACCACGTGCCATTAAGAGATGGGAATTTGAAAAGTGATTTGTTCTTCTAAAAACCGGCGGGTTTTTTAGTCATCAGTACATTGTTTTCTAGTAGTTAGGGTTTCTAATAGTTTGAGTTCAACCTAGTGCTAAATGTCACCATTACATTGTTCAGTCATGAAAAAAAAATTAAAATAAAAAGAATATAGAACCTACGAGTCTAAGGAGTTTGTGAAATTTCTCATGGTTTTGTTGCATGCTCAAAAAACAGTTAATGAGTGCGACATCCCTAGCTGTGGATGGGAACATTTATCTTTTTTTCCCGTCCTTTCTCACCAGTAATCCAGGACATGTGCCTGGAAGAGATCACTAACCTACATTTATTTGTCCAGGATCATCAACATTTCTCTAGATTTGGCCAGTCACAAAAGATCATCCTTTTAAAAATCACTCCCTTCATACTTCAAATCTGGCATGATTTTGGTCACATAGTATTTTACTTCGGTTCAGGATCAAATGCAATAAGTTCCATTATGTATAGTCCGAAATAATGGTCATTTCCTGACGTGTCAAAAATATTTGGAATAAGGATCATTGTCACTTTGATCTTACTACCTCATCCCTTGTCAATTTTACCCACGGCATTTCCCCTTCCAATTAAAACTGCCCATTTTTAGGAATGAGACCCTCTAATGAATCTCTGTTAATTTCCTTTCCTTTTCCAGCTCCCAATAATATGTATTCATTTTAACTCTGAGTGCTGTAAAAGTTTTTTTGGTAAGTACCTTCACTAGAGCATACCTTTTTCTTAAACCTTTTTGTTTTCCACTTCACCATTTCAGCACCCAACTCAATGTTCGGCCACAAGGATGGCCCCAGTATGCAGAGCTTTAGCAACCCTCACGAGCCCTGGAACCGACTGCACCGAACTCCTCCTTCGTTCCCGACCCCTCCGCCCTGGCTGAAGCCAGGAGAGCTGGAGCGCAGTTCATCTGCTGCAGCTCATGACAGAGATAGAGATGTAGATAAACGAGACTCATCTGTTAGTAAAGATGACAAAGAAAGGTACGAAAGAACACTTCCAAGAATTGTCTAGTTCAAAGCTTGGGGCTCTGTTCCGCTTTTAACCCTTCCCAGCCTGGCACATTGTTAAACCAGAGCTTCAGTAGAGGCACACCTGGAGAGCTGACTCCATCGCTGCCTACGACGCGAGGCACAATGGAAGATGCAGGTTTCTAACTCGGGTGTTTCCTACTGCATCTGTTTCTCTTCTCACTTGCACTGCACTTCATCAGAAGGAGCTTTGCGGGAGCAGAGTTCAGGCAGTTGTCAAGTGAGAATAGAACCAGACCCACGCACTCTTGTTACCTTGTGGGTCGCGTTGTCATAGGTCTTTTGAAGACTTAATGTGTAGATAGGTGCCTGACAGGATGAAACCAAAGGATTATAAAGTCCATCAGACGCGTATCTGCACCTCCAAATACCAAAATAGCTTTCGTAAATTGGATCTTGTGCGCAAAGCAAATAACGCTGCCTCCCTCTCTAACAACGGACTGACCGGAGGGGCCACTGATAAAGCTGTAAAACTGTAACATGTAAATTGCACCGGCTATGTCATGTCTCAATATCACAGTAAGTTTCGGTGCACGCAGCTCGTTAAATGAACCTTAATTCCCCTCCAAAAAGCCACACACGCGTGCACTGCTGTTACACGCCTTCAAGCACAGTTTTTCTTCAGTGTTTTACATGGACGTGCACTTTAACATGTCCAGGCTGGGAAGGGTTAATGGAAAGTAAAACCTGGTCATATTTTTTTTGTCAGGACTGTTCCCATTATACAGTTAACTCAGTAACAATTCCTCTTAACATTTAAGTACCAAATTATAAGAATTTGCCATTCAGCAAGTGTCATGCCTTCCTCGAAAAATACAGAGAGAGGCTGATTTCAGCTTTTTCAGTTGTGGCTTAATGGCTTTCCTGTTAAGTTTGCACATTACTACAAAATGGCTTATTTGTTTCTAATTTTTTTAACATAAAAGAATATTTAGGAGATGTGCTTTTCTGACTTCTCTGTCACTAACCCAAATATATGCATTAGTAGCCTTTTCTAAAAGAAGTTATGCTAACACATTAGATATTCTAAAAGTACATTGAAGAGCTTTTCTATGTTGTTGTAAACTGTGAAGAGCAAGTCAAACTACAGATCTTTTCACCTACATTTTCCATTTGGAATATTTTCTGTTTGGTAGCATAGCTTCATTATTTTCATGTCTGGTGTTAATGCTTCAAAATAAATTGCTGTTACAAATTGGGGATTCTGTCCTGCAAAATGCTTAAGCATGTGAGTTACTTTACTGGCTTGAATGGCAAAGCATTTTAGTTATTAATGATATGGGTAGTCTTCAGAATTCTGTGATTATTTCAGTTGCTGTTTTGTTGTTTTCTTATGAAGTGTTTCTGCTGAAGAAAATCCCTTTCCGAAATACATTCCTTGCAAGCTGCTTTGGCATTGCCTGAACTCCATATCATAGCCCAGAACATACTTATTGTCAATAATGTGAGAGCTTAAAAGTAAGCGCCATTCATACTCCATACTTCTGCACAATTATGGCTACCAGTTTAGTACAGTAATGTTTTTGCCGATCTACTGTTGCTGTGCTTCCATTTGTGTGCTTTTTGAAGAGTTCTGCTTCGCAGCATGCTCACAGTGTTGGCTGTAGAAGATGCTGAGAAACCCTTCCTGGAGACATGCTCCTTATGTAGCTAATGTCTGGAGTAGTTTCTGAGCCTCTCATATCTCTTCTTCATCTTCAGTGGTACCCAGCAGGGTGAGGTAGCCCTGCTTTCTAGTTGAGGTCCCAGTCTCTGTTAGCTGTATTAAGGTAATTGGCCCAGACAGGAAGAACTGGGCATCGCACCTGGATGTCTGATTTAATCTCAAAAGTCTACCTTTATCAGCCCCCAAATGGGCCGTGCAGCCAAAAACATTCATCTGGATTTCTGTTACCAGTGGAAAGGTACCTCTCAGCTTGGCTCTTTGCCGTCTAAGACTGATGTGAGAGTGGGGTGCAGTGGGAATCACTGGTCGCTCTTACTGGATAAGGTGTATGGCCAGTGTCCCACGGCCCCCTCCCAGCTAGACTGAGATAAGGTAAATCTCTCCAGACAGTTTAGGCAGTATTATGAGAGTACGATCTGTGAACCTTTCCTACGTGCAGAGCTGGCTGGGGAGTTACACTGCAATGTTCTGATACAGTCTCCACTTGCTCTTGGGACATCATTTACAGTCGTGGGGTTATTTTTGTAAGGACTCTCTTATTCCAGCCCAGCATTATGGAAAAAAAAAAAAAAATCCATATAAATAGCTATTGTGAAAACCAGGATTTGTTCCTTCTCGGTGGCATTTTGTTCAAAAGATGTCACTGAGCAGTTTCATTCTAATCACGGCATTTAAGTGTATCTAATCCTAGGGCATTAAAAATACCCAATAAGAATCTATTGCTCTTTTAATAAACATAAATGAGGCAAAAAGTACTCTGCATAAGATACTCAGTATCTTTCAGTGTAGCGTGCAGCCCCAGAACATGCTTTATTTAGTAATAAGTTTATTTGAGAACACGAAGTTTCTTCTCTCTGGAGACAGAGGCTTAGAGCTGTTCCCGTATGAGTAACTCAAGGAGACCTTGACAAATCTGACAATAAGAAGTTATTTCCTCTCTGACCACTGAACTCCGTGGAGTTCATTGAAGTGAGCTATATAATCAATAGCCTCTTGAGATAATACCATCACTGTAATTGAATAGGATGAAATTGGCAAAGGAAGATCTTATTTTGGTTGCACACATATTTTTCTTTAGTAACAGAAAATGCCTGTTATTTTCTTTAAATTTTATGCGTAATTTAAAATACATCAATTACATAGAAAATTGATTAAGCATCAGCAAAAGGACGCGATGAGCTTTCCTAGTGAAATAAAACTATTAAGGGTGCCCTCTGAACTAGTCCCATGAGCAAAATAAATAAAAGACGAGGTACTGCAGAGTCCACCAGCCAGTGCTTTCCCAGCAAAGTAAAAGCATTGAGTCGTCATGTTGAGACACCTTCATGGGAGTGCCTTGACTTAATTCTCACTGCGTCCGACTCTGGAAGGTGTTAAATCAAATGCCTCAAGTTTTGTGGAAAGCAAGAGGAGGGCAATTAGAGCCAGGACGCAATTTCCAAATGTTGTGCCTTTGTTTAGGACAAGGTCTGTCAAAGCAGAACCTGATACTGAGGAGTTAGCTGTAGTCAGTGCAGACTAGACAGTCCTGGTATCAAATGCTCCCATCTGAGAAGTGTTTTCTAACAGTCTCTGGGAGATCTCTCAGACGTGGCTATCAGCCATGGCATAATTGTCATTTTATCAAAATGACAGTTTCAACATTTCAGTCTAGACACAGCAAAAGATGCATCTGATGAGATTAGAATAACGAGTTTCCTTTTCAAGGGTGTTTTTTCTGCAGTTGCTGCAGTTTCACTGTCCAAAAGTACCTACAGGTAGAAATCTGAGGTGGTTCAGCTCAGCAAAAAAGCAGGGAGCAGAAATTGCATAGGTGAAGGAGTGTCCACTTCAGCCAGCCAGCATTGCTGATCTTGTCCAGAGCGAGTTTCAACCTGCTGTCCTCACCCGAGCATGTTCAGCTTACACATTGCTAAGCAGAGACTGCAGCACCCAAAGAGAAGCCATGTAAAGAGGGGCTGGTGCCGACTGCGGGGGACCTCTGCTCATCCCTCGCTTTTGCCTTTGATAGCACATCGTCCATCACTCTGCACGTGGCAGCAAACGGCCCGTGTCCGACCCTACCTGGAGCTGTCTTTATGGAAAGACTTCAATTCAGATCAGTTGAAATTAGTGAGAAGTTAAAATCAATGGAACTGAGGAATTAGATGTACCTTATGAATCTGATCCATTGTAAATAGGAAAGCTTTTTCACTGAGTATTGCCCACAACAGCTCCTGGTCAACACTGCTTCCAGAAAATAATCGGTACAGAATCCGTTCACATATTTAGGTTTTTGAGCACTGCCAGACAATAATTCTCTAATCTTTTGTGCAGCACAAATAGAAAGATGGAATAAATTGACAGTATTTTGAGACTTCCTAGCATCAGCAGGGAGATGCATTGGCCCTGCCCCTACTCTGCTTGCTCTACCCTAGAAGTAGGAAAGGCTTCGTAGTCTGAAGAGCAACTGACTCCAGTACTGCTGTCTTGAGAGGGTTTTGTTTTCAATTTTGAGAAGTAAATTGAATTGTGAGAAGTAAATTGAAAAGCTAGAAGATTGAAGAGAATAGAGATAAGAAATTAGTAACATGCATAGGTCTGGAAATGTTTTTAAAAGTCAGTTGAACAAAATGTCATCCGTTTTCCCAAATGTGTCCTTAATAGAAGAAGCAGGTAAAATACTATTCACCATGTAATTTGGATTTAATAGACTCACTTCTTTTGAATTAATTTCCTATGTTTTTATTTTTATTAAAGCTGTTGTCTTAGGAATATGTGTAGTAGAGCTAGATTCCCTTGGGAGCCTTCTGTGGACTTCAGTGTTTGAAATCTCAATCCGATCATTCACAAAGCAGCTTCGGGGATCTTCTTCTTCTGGGTCAAGATAGTAGAATAGGCCAAGGGTAGAGATGGGATGTTCTTCTGGTGTTTCAGGTGTGCAAAAGGACCGGTGCATTTAATGGTGCATGTTATTAGCTTTCCGCACAGCAACGAGTGTAAAGTCAGACCCCCTAAACCCTGTTTTATTTGCAGAGTTTCTCATGCCTTCATTTTTACACTTCTTTCTTCTAGGGAGAGCATTGAGAAAAGACACTCCAGCCATCCTTCGCCAGCACCTATTCATCCAGTAAACTCCCTCGGACATAATCGCAGCTCAAATGAGCAGGTCAGGAGCCATCTGAATCCCGAGGTTCGAGAGAAAGAGAAACCCAAAGAACGAGAGCGGGATCACTCCGAATCTCGGAAGGAAATTAATGTTGAAGAGCACAAGGTGAAGGACAACTATATTTCGGAGAAAGAAGGCCTGAGCCATGAAAGCCGAGTGGTGGAAGAGTCTAAGCAAATGCCCAGGGTTCCTTCCCCCTATGCTAGGCCCCCCGTTGTGGAGAGCACCAGGCCTAATAGTACTTCAAACCGTGAAGCCGAGAGGAAGAATGAGCCGGCGTACGATAATCCGAAGAAAAGCAGTGAAGTCAAAGTGAAGGAGGAGCGAAAGGAAGATCACGATGTTCCACCTGAGGGACCTCAGACTCATAGGTCATCTGATCAGCCACCACCTATATCTACATCTAATGTCCATCCGAGTCCTTTGGTGTCTATGCCCATGACTGTAGGTGTAACTGGTATACATCACATGAACAGTATCAGCGGCCTGGATAGGACTCGCATGATGACCCCTTTTATGGGAATTAGCCCAATTCCTGGTGGAGAACGTTTCCCCTATCCTTCTTTCCACTGGGATCCAATGAGAGATCCCTTAAGAGATCCGTACAGAGAGCTAGATATTCACCGGCGAGACCCCCTGGGCAGAGACTTTTTGCTAAGAAATGACCCCCTTCATCGTCTTTCTACGCCGAGATTATATGAAACCGACAGGTCATTCAGGGATCGGGAACCTCACGACTACAATCACCACCACCATCACCACCACCCTCTCTCTGTTGACCCGCGACGTGAGCATGAGAGGGGCAACCACTTGGATGACAGGGAGAGGTTGCACATGCTCCGAGAGGACTATGAACATGCACGCCTGCACTCAGTTCACCCTGCCGCCTTGGATGGGCACCTGCCTCACCCAAGCCTAATCACGCCAGGACTTCCTAGCATGCACTACCCCAGAGTCAGTCCCCCAACGGGACACCAAAATGGCATCCTCAATAAAACTCCCCCCACAGCAGCTCTCAGTGCCCCTCCACCTCTTATTTCTACTCTGGGACCTCGGCCTGGGTCTCCCAGAAGGACTACTCCTCTGTCAACAGAGATGAGAGAGAGGCCTCCTTCTCACACCCTCAAGGACATAGAAGCTCGATAAGCAGAGTGAGACTAAACAAAACCCCAAGAAAGAGGGACAGGACCTTGTAAATGAACATAATATAAAGACCTCCTTACTAGTCATTGATACAGACTGGGGATGTGACCCACTGTACAATATGTATAGACCTGAGTGCAAAGATTTTGAAATGGTTTTTTTTGTATATTATATGTTGAAATTTTCCAGATCTTTTAGCCAAGTCCATATGTTCCTCGTGTCTCCTACTCTATATTTTATTTCTAGTTTAAAAATTTCAACATTTGAACTGAAGAACAAGACATTAGTCTGAATGATTTGACTAGAAACAAACCACCACCAATGTCAACCATACAAAGCTCTTTCAGGCCTGAAGTGAAGACCATTGTAGATATTTATGTAAAAAGATTGCTTCATGGGTTAATGGTTCATATATGCAAAAAGGGTAAGATGAAAGCTTTACTTTGTACAAATGTAAATAGATAAAATTAAGTAACATAATACATTAATACTTCTTAAACTGTGCTATTTGCAAACTTAATATTGATCAACACAGTCTGCTTATGCTGTGTTACATATATTGTTATAGACAGCTAAACCCCTTCAACTATGCAATGAATTTTAAGGCTTTTCACAAAAGCCTTTATAACTCAAAGGAGCCTTTTCAACACACAACATAATTAAAGTCATATTTTCCCTGAACAAGCTCATCTCTAATAGCAGCCTACTTCTCTTGCTTTTTTTGATGAAGAAACAGCCCATTAGAAGTGTAGTTTTCTGCTGCCCTTGCATCGAGATGCTGATGTTGCCGTAGCTGATGTATTCTTTAGAACGCGTCAGGGATAGCGAGCTGTAATCGCTGATACTGGAGCCATGACAGATTGGGTTTCAGTCACATTAATCTGGGTTAAACAAAGTAATAATCAAATGCTGGATATTTTCCAGAATTCATCACTTAACACGTCAAATTTCTTTTTGGAAGAACATCTGCTTATAGCCATTCCTGTCTGGTTTTATTGCCAGTGTGTCATTTTTATCTGTACACACTTTTTATTTTTTCTGGGTTAAGTGATTTTTTTAGCTACGTTGAAACAAATCCTACAAGAAAGCTAATACTTTTCTAAACGATGGATATGTTTTCACTGTGGATCAGGAGTTTAATTAATGAACTCTGATGCAGATTTCATAATGCAATTTATTGTATTTCAGTCGGTAATAAAGTCTGTGAATAGTTACCAGGTCAGCCTTGGTGTTCCCTAATCACAGAGGACATGAAATAACGTGAAGAACATGGTCCTTTTTAAAAATATGCATCAATCTTCTGAAATCCGTCTTTTCATAACACACTTTTTTATAACGCGTTAAGTTTCTTGTCTAACTATTTGGAGAGAATATGACTTTATCAGAGATAATTCAATATCTTGTCTACTGGACTGTAAAATATATGTATGAAATAAAATTAGTTCCATTGGTCTTCTAGTGTATTAAAGTGCTATCTGAGGTTGTTACCCTGTTTTGGCAAAAAAAAAAAAAGGAAAAAGGAAAAAAAAAAAAAAAAAGAAAAAAGTTAACTACAGACAGTTGTTTCTAATGATCAGAGATCTATTTTAGTAGTCAACTGAAGGTTTAGTTGTGAGCTTCAGATTTTGTGAACTCCAGATGTTGTGCAGTGGTTTTTTTTTTTAAGAACAAAAGGAAAAATACAAAAAAAAAAAACCCAACCCTGAAGAATATGTACACTGGAACCGTAGTGGTAGCTTTCAGTATTGTAAAGAGATTGTTATATACGAACCTTTTTGCTGTTTATCCTGTATGTAATAAAGTCCTTTCTAGATCCTATGTGAAAAGAAAAGTGAAGCGGCTCTCAATCTTCAGCATGTTTCCTCATCAGCGAAGACTTGTGTAATGTAAATTGTGCCATGTTATTAAAAAATGTGAACTAAACTGCTAGGTGCTTCTTTGTGTGGAGTACCCCATCATCGCTATGGGGAAGGAATACCTTTTCCCAAGAGTGGAGTTTTGTTCGGAAGGAATAGCTATTAAAAATGTCAAGGCAGTGGTAAGCATTTATAAGCCATCTTTTTAAAAATACTAGAGTAATAAGGAGAAGAAAAAAAAAAAAAAAGAACAAAAAGGAGACCAGATCCTTGGCTTGTCTGGATTCTTTACAATATAGTAAGACCCTACTCACATGAGCTTGTAGTTAACTGACCAGTTGGTCTTTCAGGATAGTCCCGTACTTAAATACGTGGCTGTATGCCAGTCCTTCTGGGAATTTGTGCACTTCCAGACAAGCCAGTGGCATTTTACCAGTTTGCATCAGCTAAAGCTGTGGCTGTTGGTTACTATGAACAATTTGTACGTAAATACCCAATTTATTGCAAATTGTTTACTTCTTCAGAGTCCTTTTAAAAAAAAAAAAACCAAACCTTGCTTCTCATGATACATGATTTCCAGGAGGGTTTTATTTTAGTTTGGGATTTCTTTCTATAAGCTTGTTGCAAACACTTCAAAAACCTTTATCCAAGTTACTTTGGCAGAGGTAACGTGCGACACTAGCTGTGGCTCTCTGGGGCAAGACTGGAAATTTTTCTTCTCCCTCAACAACTGTTAATTGTTTGGGTAAGCAAATAATTAAAGGGACGCAGCCATATATTCATTTGGGGTTTGTTTCTCTCTTCAGCCCTATAGGGCTTCTGTCTGTATTCCTCTCTCTCTCCCATGTAAATCTGATGAAAGTGAAATTTTCCGTAATTCCAACCAAGTGAGTATGAGACAGGAAGAGCCCTATGTATTTTTTAAAATCCAGTTTTGGTGTAATCTGTGCAGAACGTACAATAGTAGCATAATGTGCAAAAAGAGCTTTTTTCTCTCTCTTTTTCTGGGTTTGGTTTTTTTTTTTTCCTTCCCCCTGAGGAACCTGCATCTCAGTTTTCTGGATTGCACATTGTTAAAAAGCCTTCCAAGTTGCTGAAGGAAACCAGTTGTAGAGGGTCGTAGAAGGATGAAAACTACTGGAGCAAGCTTGCACAGTTGCAGTGTGAGGGGCCCCAGGAGAGAGGGTCTGATGAGAGAGCATCATCTTCCAGGCTCATCTCAGAGCATCGTAATAGGCGTCCTAACAGCTTTGTCAGTGTCTTCAGGGGGAAGAAACATGGTATTTGATTGCTCAGACTATGAGCCTTGTCCTCCCAGGTGCTGAGCACACTCCTTCCTGCTGATGGGCCTTAATTCCCAATCAAGCCAATGATCCCTCAGCCCCAGAAAGCATTGAGGCATTTCACTCCCTTTGAATTCGGTACAATTTTTAGTGGCTACGCGCCTTTGAAGATCTGGGTGTTCTAAGAGCGGAGATGCTCAGAGGAATAGACCTGAAAGGTATAGTAAGAGATGAGACAAGATTTTGAATGCTTTTAAACTTTGCCAGGTATATTCATTGCTTTTCAAAAGTTTGATAGAGAGACATGAGCTTGCGGGTATAGGCCCTTTAATCTTTTTAGCAGGTTTTCTATGCAAGACACTTGTCTTGAATCTTCCCTTTTTGAATCGTTAGTATTTAAGAAATGGAAGTTCGTTTAAAGACCATCCCAAGCACCACCTGTAGGAATAAAATGAGTCATAAGGGTATTATTCTGTAGGGTGTGAGATGTGAATCATAGAAAACCCTGAGCTACTATGCTTAAAACAGCCAGGACCTTTGCTTTGTGCTTTAAAGCTCCCACCCTATGACTGACTTAGCAGCTTCCTACCACCAGCTGAGATGCCAGCTAAGGCAGTGTATAGGAAGTGATTCATCGAAGGCAGTCATAACATTTGTCCCCTGGTTACAATGTTCATTTTAAGCCCCACTTTGTTTCTTTCTAACTTTCTATATTGTTGGCTTCACTAAATACATGGCTCCAACCCTGTTTTTTTCTGCTGTTCATACCTTACTGATACTCTCACCTTTTTGCCAGTCCTGTTTTCTTTCATGGCTTAGGATTGCTAAAGTTATTACAGGCAGCAATAATCACTGCAGATGGATTTTTCTGAGAGCCACAGGCACTGTATATTTTTGTTCCTTTTTACCTTTGCCTCTTGGAGGTCGTGAAAATGCGTAGCCTTTGCTGGACTGGAAGATAGGAGGTTGGGGAGGCTTTTACTGAAAGTATTTTCATTTGCTTTGGCTGTGCCTTGTTAAGTAAATATTTAGCGTGATTCTTGATAATTTGAACTCTGCTTCACACATGCAGGTGACCTCTGCTGAAAGCCACCTGGGGCACTGGAACAAGGTAACAGACCCTTGGTTATATGCCATTTACAGGTGAGCTACTGGGCCTACCGCTTTTGTTTCTGCCAGGATGGAAGAGCGAGCTGTGGTTCAGTGACCAAGGACTCAAATTACACAGGGTTTTTTTTACTCCCACGGTGACTTAGTTAAGTCTCACCCGGGTAAACCAACTTGCTTCGTTGGATTCCAGCTGCCACCTTTGGAGGCATACTCCTCCATAGCTTCTAGAAGGCAGTCTGGAGCAGGATCCCACTTTAAACAGTCTGAATTGCCTTTGGGAGGTGACTCTTGCTTAACTCCAGATGGAGACTAACCTTTAACTTGGCTGGTTCAGAGAAGTACATGCAAACAGTGGTGGGACTGCCTCCTCCCTTGCTGGTTTTGCAGTCTCATCCGATCTTCCTTCCCTTGCACTGTAAAGTGCCAAGCCTACTGATCCTTTCTGTGAAGCTGTTGGGGACACGGGCCATCCCTTACTATCTGATTGCACTGTGCTTGGTGCCCCGACTGGGCCAAGTGAGCGTTTCTCTCTCAGTACTGCTCTAATACAAAATGCCTTCCATAGCACTAGAGACCAGAGTGAAAACTGAAGGCCTCAGTGTATTGGCCACAGTGACCACGATAAAAGACACAATAGTTTTGCTAGCCTAGAAGAATGAAAGCTGCAGGTGAGGGCAGACTGTTCTCCCTGCGCCCTGTCTCCATCTGGAGGAGCTAAGGCTGCTTGTGGCCATGGGCAAGGTGGAAGTTCCCAGCTGGCAAAGCCTCCGAGTGCTTATGTGGAGCTGACAGTTTCCAGCACGGTCCCTTTCTGTCAGCTGGGTGTTGCCCGGGGTGGGTACTATCTTTTTCTGTAGGTATCTTGCAACTAAAATCATTTTAGCACAAAGACATTTCCTCGTCATAAGCAATATTCCCCCCCTCCTCATTTCTGTGCTGTTTGCCTATAGAAACGTGTATTTATATACATCAAAATGCACACACGATGTCAGGATGGCCTTACAGCAAGGGGCAGAGTATGAAATCATGATGGCACCCTACAGTCTCACGTGGCCTTTTTGCTGCTTTCTGCTAAGGCCTTTCCAGCAGATTGCCATCATTGCCTTGGACATTTCCTCTGCTGGTCTGGTAATACAGACTTCACTATATCATTATCCCTGCTTCATAAATAGGAACACAAAACTCAGTCACCAGTGTAGTAACAGTGCTGCACCTACTGCCTGAGTCATCCCAGGAGTCACCCAGGGGAACTAGGTTAATGCCTTAGTCACCACGAGACCAAAAAACCACCTGAACTGGGGAAAATAGAGAGTCAGTGGTAAGAGATGAGGAATGCTTTACTTATTTATGGATAATTCAAGTATGTCAAGTATTGACCCAAGTTGATAAGGCCTGTGGTCATTCTGGTTATCAAGGGCAGATAGTCTATTTTACCACCTATTGCGACTTGTTTAATCATCATTATTGCTCAGTATTCAAATTTACTCAGCCTGTAGCATTTTTCTTGGTTGGATTTATGATACATTTCTCTGCTGGAAGATTTGCATTTAGCCCTAGGAATGCAGCCATCCACCCCCAGTACAATCATCTTTATTTCAAGTCGAGAAAAAAAAAATGAGAACTTAATCAATTGATTACTTAGAGACTGTACCTATCAAATACACAATATTGCCGTATGTTGATGAAATGCATCTTCTGCTTTGCATCTTCAAAGCCCTTGACTAGTTGCTGTTGATTTGGGGGAGGGAGGGAAGCGATGCAGCAGAGATTGCATTAGCAGCAAAAGCTTGGGAACTAGATTTTTATATTTTTTTTTAATCCTGAAGACAAGTAAAAATGCAAGTATAAACTTCCCGGGATTTCCAGTGGTCTCTATTTTGGATGAGCCTCAGAGTATTTGAGGCAAACATGATGTATTTGGAGCTTATTCAATAGAAAAAACCCAAAACTCTATAAAACAACCACCAGCTACTTGCCCTTCAAAAGGAAAGTTTTGTCTCAGTTAATACTAGGATGGCCAAGCAGAGACAGATTTATTTCAGTCTGTTAGAAAAGGCTGTCGTTCTTCAGAGATACCACAAGAGGGTAGTTAAAGAGAGACTGAAATATCTGTAGGCTGACAGGATGGCTATGCTGTTTCCTGCAAGGTGGATGTAGCTGTAAATTATTTTTATTAGAGGCTGATCTGTGAGGAACTTTGCTGTTCCCCTGCATAAATGACAGCAATCTCAGCGGCGCAGTGGCAGGCAGCGAGCAGGTTGACTACGGAGTGACCTTGCTTTATTGCATTTAATAAGAAAGAGGGACTAGAGGTGGTTCATACCGGGAGCATTCCGCTAAATAAAGGCAATCATTTTTTGGGAGAGTTAGGCTTAATTATGTGGTGCTACAAAGCCCACTTGGTTATGTTAAGGAAATAAAAGATGCTTCTCTGGCAAGTAGTATGTACAGTATGAGTTAGTGTATGTCAGCTCCTCAAAGCCTCGGTCATTACTGAGGATATTAGTCTGTTTTTTCCATTACCTGTCTTTTGAAAGGATTAGCCACGGACTAAGCAAAAGAACTGCTTCATTCGGACAGGGGAAAGAAATAATGCCAAATGTTCAAAGGACATAAATTAAAAAGGCTTATTTAAAATTGTCAGAGCTGTCCGCTTCATACCAGCAGAAAACTTAGCCCTGATTTTCCCTTTTCTACCATTTTACACTGTTGCCACATGGGCCAAGAGCTCCCATTTCCCTGATGCTGTAAAACCTCTCCTGGCATCACGAGGGGCTGCCTGCCTCGAGCGGCACATCCTTGAGCAGGCAGCAAAACGTGGCCCCACATGGCCCCAGCTGCTTTTTGGCCGGTCTGAGGAAGCCTTCATCTGCCTTCCCATGTGCAGGCCCAGCCCGACTCCTGCCTGCCCCCCAGACAAGCTGCAGTAAGCACCTGGAAATTGCTCTGTCCCCATGGGCACAGCCTGGCCAGTGCTCAAGCAGTCCCCTTAGAAAGGGTGGCAATACTGCACACACCCAGCTCCCAGGGCCCCTGTGGTGGTTGCCCCCGTGCCTGCTGCTCTGACCAGCTGGCCCTGTCTCCTCGCAGCCCAAATCCCTGTGCCCGGCTCTGCTCACCTGGCAGTCACAAAAGCAGTTTTTGCAAAGCCAAGTGGCAAAGTACGTCAGCAGCAGTGGAGCACAATGGTGGGGAGATGGTGGCTGGTACCCACGTGCTGGGGAGGACAGAAGCACCTCAGCCCCCCAGGCGGCTGCACCATCCCATGCTGTGCTCCCCTCAGCAGCACTGGGGGGACTGGGGCCGCAGGTGCACAGCCCTAAGGCAGAGCTTGATGGGACCAACAGCCCCGACGACCATGTATCATCCACCTCGCAGCATTAGCATTGTGGTTTGTTGTCGTCAGAGTCACGCTATTACAGTCATTATGGTTTTAAATGACTCATTTTCCACTTAACTCTATTATCGTGGCTTATAGAGCATCTGGAGCTTTGCAGCAGTAAATACATCACTGAATACTCCAGCAATATACTGTAGAGATCTGGTGTTTTGAATAACCTATTTAGCAAAATCCTGTTGGGGTGTGCAGGGTGCGTCTGTGCCTCCTGGCCCAGCTTGCTGCTCACCAGGCATCTGTTCTGCTGGAACCACCACGCAGCGTGCTGGCGTGGGGCACAAACGCGTCCAGCCGGTGACGTGCTTGCAGAAACCGATTGATTATCTTCATGCCACATGAAGTTGGCATCTTTTTTTATGAGAAGCTGACAGATTCTTGTCAGATGCCCACAGACACCCTGCGCTGATGCTGAGGTAACTAGGCTTGTGAAATGTTGGTGTCCCGGGGAAGGACGCGGGTCTGCTCTCACCAGTCCGTTCTGACTGGAAGGACACCTCTGGACTATTTGTATTATTTGGGGGTGTTTGTCCCCTCAGCTTGAGCCGTTTCGCTGGTGCGGGCACGGCCGGAGTCGGGCTGCAGAGAGCGCTGTGGGAGAGAGAAACCCTGGCCAAGATGGCGGCGGTGCTGCTGGGGCGTCGGGCACTAGAGGGAGCCGCCGTCCCAGCCTGGCGGGTTGCGCGGAGCAGCGTACGGCTCCGGCTGGAGCCCTGACCGTGGGCTTTTTGGGGCTGTTTGTCTGATTGGGGTTTTTTTATTATTTTTAACCCTCAAAGGGATCCTGAGAGCCGGGAGCTGTTGTGCCGGGCTGCAGAGAAGCGGCAGCCAGTGTCCCGTAGGCGGCCGTGCCTCTCATTCCACAACTCTCAGCAGCCCCCGCTTCTGGTTTTAGACCTGCAGGGTGTTAGGATAAGAAGAGTCTAGGCTGGGAGTTGTTTTGATAAAGGCATCTTGAGGAAAGCAGCAAATTGAAGCGAAGGCTGGAACAAAAAATGTAAGTTCCTATGTCGCCTGCGGTGAGGGGGAAGTGAAGTAGGAAAGGCAGCAGGTACGATAGACCGGGCTTTTACAAGGTATTTATTTACTTGCCATCCTAAGAGGCAGTAAACGCCTTTCTTCTCCTGCCAGCACCTCTGAACGTTGTCCCTCGTGTCGGGGCTCAGCCGCCGGAAGGACACGGTGGCGGCCGGGGGGTCCTTCCCGCTGGTCCCGGGGACCTGCCAGGGCTGACCCGGCTGGGCCGGCGGCCCCTGGCAGCGCAGGAGTGCTGGGGAAGGTTGCTGCCCTGGTGGTCTGCAGCTCCATCTGAAACTGGTCAAAAGAGTTAAAGAAAGGCCTCCTTAGAGAGGAGAAAGAAATTCCCAACAGCTCCTCTCCTTTTTTTTTTTTTCCTTTTTCAGATTTTTGTCACTCACGTTTGACCTGTTGCCTCTTCCCCAGCAGCCTGCTTGATTTCCCGCTTTCATCTCCAATGAAGAAGGCAGGCTGCTGGGGAACAAGAGCACAAGAGCAACAATTTTCTGGTGGTGTCTTTTTTTTTTTTTTTTTTTTCCTTCCCCAAAGTTGAGTTTCATTAGATGAGATTGAGTGGGAAAAGTTGCTTTCAAATTCCATCCTGCCAAGTCCTCATCAGCTGAGGCAGCACATTGGGATGGAGGAGTGCAGCAGTCACTCCGTTTCTCTACCAGGATGGGCTGTGTCCTTCACCTTGGATGCAAGAAGCAGGACATCCAGAAGGATCTTTTGAACTGGAAAGTGTGTGCTGCAGCATCCTATTATGTTTACTGTGATAGCAGGACTCGCGAGCTCTGGTAACATGGGGATACAGCCAGACTGTGTGGAATTAGAAGTAAAATTTGTTCTCCCTCCAGCTGTGTGGAGGGAAGTCAATGTGGTGAAACAATGTGTATCGTTCTGTAGTGTGTTTTAAAATTGTATTTTGAAACAAAGGACTAGAGGCTTCAGGTTGGATTTCTGTTCTAGCCTGCTGGGGAGTTTTAGGAAAATCATATTGAGAATCTGTGCCTCTGTTTCTCTGCGATTTGACTCTTCCCCTGCCCTTTCCTCCTGTAAAGAGCGTTTACATCTGTATTTAGAAAGTCTCTTTGAGAGGTTTCATTGTGCTGGTTTTGGTTGTGGGGTGGTTTTTTTCCCCGGTTATATTTTCCAATACTCTTTCACAATGCAGTAAGTCTGTTCTGGCAGGTTATTTAGTTTTATCTATAGGTTGACTTGAATTTGGAGGGATTATAGTCAAAGTTGGCATCATATTTAAGAATTATTCTGTAATGACTGCAATAGCTTTATGTTGCTGCTAATTCTAAACTCCATGAACTTGTTTTCTGTCCCTGCAGCTTTGCATTAGTAAACTTTGCTCTGAATGGCACCAAGACTGTTTAATGAAACAGAGAACAGTCTATTTCCGGTAAACCTAGCACAGAGTAGTTGAATCTCTGTCTAATTGACCATTTACATGAGTTTCCACAAAATTCTGGCGTCTAGACTACTGTGGGATCAAACTGGACCTTGTTCTTGCGCACGTACCTTGGACAGAGTTAGTTCTACCCAAGGACTGAATTTGCCTGTTACTGCAGAGCTACATCATGAATGTCCTTGACTTTCACTTCCAGAATTCCTTCATACGAATGCCTGCAGCTCTTGCTGTGTGAGCTAAGCACTTTGCTAAACCTGGGAGTCCAACTGAAAAATCAGAGGACAGCTCTGCAACACTACACTTGTCTGCGATTCATGCTTTTCGTTTAAGCACATTGTGATTTAAACGCATTTTAAACACATCCCATTAGTGAAACTGCAGTGAGAGACTATCATATCAGACAGGAAAAGAGACTGTCACAAATACACGTATTGAGGGGCTTGGGGGATGCCAAAATGTGACAGTTAAGTATAAAATGGTAGGAATTTTTTTATCTAGAACACTAGCTTTGTGTTTTGGCTCTCATGCAGGAAGATTGGTTTGCTGGATGGTTGTCTTCAGAAGCTGTGATGCAGCTGGTGTGTGTTGTGCAGTGATGACTTCAGCTGGTTCCTATGGGGCTGTTTGCCTCTTTAGATGTGCTTGGTATTGGCTCTGAGTCACCTGGGCCAGGCTCTGCGTAACGCAGGGAAAGATGGCTTGCTAACCAGGCATGAAACAACCAGGACTGTGCAAAGCCAAGGATTGCCTTAACGGGAGGGGTTTTTTTTAAGTGGTTTAAGTGTCTTTCAGCTTTTTCGGGCCATGAAGAAGCACTTTAAGGTTGAATTTGATGGATGCTCAAACCGATAGCTTTGTCTGACTTCCAGGAAAGCTTCTCCCACAGGTGGGAGATGATAGCATGGGAGAAACTACCCACTCTGCTCATAGGCTACAGCTGAAGCTTGGAGGAAGAGGAAGGCTGGGAGGTCTGCTCTGTTCCTTTTCTTATTTCAGTCATTCTAACCCAGGCCAGGGTACAGGTGAATAAGCTTAGCAACTCATGGAACCAGAGAGAATACTTGAAGACTTGCAGTTACACATAGAAGGCACAACTCTGTCCATCTTGTGGAAAGTGTTTTTATTCCCAGGAGTCTCGGTAAGTCTTGGGTTTTGCTGGTATCTTGTACTATGTGTTGGGCTGGTTGACTAATGATCTGTGTTTGTTTGGTATCTCACAGACTTCAGTGGTTTTTGGTTGTTTGGGGGTTTGTTGCTGTGCAGGTTTTTTTGGCCATGTTTTTAAGAGGATTTTTATAAATGAGGAACCCAGTCAAAGAAAAATGAAGTTTAAGACTGCAGGGAGTTGATAAAGGAGGAGGAGATGAGCCTTCAGCTGTGGTTTCCCAAGTTCATTCCTTTCACCAGCTTGGTAGGTGTTGCTGGCAGCATTGTTATTATGGAGACCAAGCAGCCAGATGAATCATGAGCTAGGAAGGAGTGAAGGGATGCAGAATAACATGTAAAGCTCCAGAGCCGGTCACTTCAAACTGTGAATAATTTGGTTTTGAGGAATTCATTCTAATGCTACTTGTGTTCAGGCTGCTCTTTACATGAACAAAAGACTTATCTCTTTGGGGTTGCAATGTAGCACTTTTTGCCTGCCCTAAATTCACTTAATTTTAACTTAATCGCTCTGTATTTTTTAATGTTTCTATGAGACTACCATGTTGCTGTCTCAGCAGTAATAGTGAGAAGTTGAAAGAAGTTAATCGTGCTGTGTAGCTCAATGCCTTATGGTTTATTATTAAGTATAAAGGCAAGCACTCCACTATTTTATCTTTAATATGCAGTTAACTTAATTCCTAATCCTCTAAAGGGATGGTGTTCTTCCTAACGGTTTGGCTTCTGCCTTGCTTTCAAGCTGTGTGTGAAACTTAAAAGCTGAAATGCTCAGTTCTGAGAAAATTTTAATAAATGCATGCATAAGTCAGTCTTCATTAGCTTCTCCTTAAGCATTCAGGGAGAGAAGTTTTCATTTTACTGGATGCCTAGTTAAGTTAAAGCTTAGCAGGCTGCTTTCCTGTTCCCCTTGCGCGTGTAATGGTCATTGACTCCTGGTGCAGTGCAAGCAGATACCCACAGGCTGATAAATGTTAGCTTAGTTTTCTGCTTTAAACGTTGGTAACTGTAAAATACCGAGTCCTCCTCTAGAATGAACTAGGCTGCTTGTTCTTTTCTTAGCCTGGCTGCCGCCTCCTCCCCATTATTTTCGTAGTTCCTTGCTAGTTCTGAGTAGTCACTGAGGACGTGTGGGCTGTGGTATAAGTTAACAAGCTTCTGCAAGCAGCTAGATCTTTACAATGATATTTGTCTTTCTTTGCAATGTATTAGAGTACAGTGGGATTTAGCAAACACCTTAACAAGCTTCATCTGCAGAATTTTGACACTGGTGTTTCTCACTTGTGGAAAACCTTGCACTTTTGTCCCCTTTTGCTCTCTGTCTGGGATACAAGCTCCAGAAGTGCTGGGATGATGTCAGTGCTCAGGTTAAGTTTTCAAACTGCATGTAGCCACCAAAACCCCATCATTTTAGAATGTTGTTTTCATTGCCCCTCTCTTTCGAGTACATTTAATTTTGTCCTCTTGCAATCTTCTCATTTCACTAGTATCCCCCACGTTCATCCGACTCCACTCAGCTAATTGGATAAACCCATTTACTGTATTTATTGAATGGTGTAGATTTGATAATACCAATCTTCTACTCTTAACCATAATCTCATATATTTCTCTGGCCTTACTAAATGCCCCTCCTGCCCCACCTTTGCACTTAGACTTCATATAAAATCACAGCAGTGATTAAAAGTCCTGGACCTCATCATGCTCTGCCCTGCAGGCGCAGTGTGCCTTCCTGGCTTCATAAGCACTGAAGGCTGAGGCGAAAGTGTTGGATGATGCTCCTGAATCTCTTAATAGCTGCTCCATGTCCTGACATAAATGACCTCCCAAAATCTGAGGCTTGTGTTTTCGCAAGCGATTAGTCATGTGGGTGCTTAGCTTTGGTACCTTGGGGAGAGGTTAACTACCTCAAATATTTGCTTGCCCGTGCTTATTCTTCAGTGTTCAAACTTCTGGCAGGAGATCAACATCCAAATTCCCTGGTGACCTGTGAAAATCTCTGCTGAAGTGTCTAAAGCATATAAATCTGCAGCTTCCTAGAGTCGAGAAGTGTTTGCAATGAGGCAAAGTCTGATTCACTGAAATTATCAGCAGCTTTCCAGGAATTGTGGTAAAACAGAACCTGTGTTGATACTCTCTGTAAAGAAAGTCTCTTGTTGTATGGCATTCAGTTCTGCAAGTTCAAGTATGTGTGGACTCGGCAGTTTGAACCTTCATACGCATCTTCATTTTGATTCCTGAAAAAGCATGGTCATTACGTAGACTGCGTTCCCTAAAAGCCTGGAATCGTGCCCTGGGCTGCACAGTGGTCTTCCCCCAGCTTCTCCTCAAATGAGCTGAGGCCTCCTTCTGCCCAACCTGCTTTTGCTTGCAGAAGGAACTGCTTCTGTCTTCTCCGAACCAGTGCTGCAATAATGACTGACTTTGGCACAGAGGAAATGGAAAGCAAAATGGCCTCCCTGCCTCTTTTTACTGTTGGGCCAGCATTCTGGGAATAGGGCTTGTGCCCACTCAAACTGGCTGTGCAGTCCAGAGCAGAGCCTGATGTGCTCGCACACAGACAGAACATTCTGCAGGTGCAGGCAGTTTCTCTTGCTGTCTCACTCTGCAGTTGTCACAGAGTTTTAAAGAATATTTGCATTATACTCTGGCAGTTGTAAGACTCTTCTTTGGTTTGACAGGTTTTACGCCAGCTCACTGCTCTCATCACACAGATGATTTTCTTTTACATTCAATATCAGCATTTCACATTTTTGAGACCCAAAAGCTATAGCATAATCAAGGAGAGGACAACTGTCAGAAAGCAACAGGCTGTAAACACGAGGTATGCGTGGATGCTGTCACAGGGATAGCAAAGGAAGATGTGATTAGGGGGATATTTTTGGTGCTATTTGACATTACATTGATTAAATTTTAATTCATTCCTTAAAGAAATCCTTTTGAGGCTAAAAACACAACCGAGGACAGAAAACACCTTGTGGTATTTTGCTGTCTTTTGCAACGTGCCCCATGGGGCAGGAGAGCTGTGGCCTCAGTTAAAGCTGTTGGGAATGATGGGGTTTGAGTGCATAGGGTAGCTTGTCCTTTAATATAATTTCTTCCTTTTGCCTGGAAAGAAAGCAAATGTTAACTGCTGCTTCAGCTGCTTAAACACATCTAACCTTCATTTTGCAACATCGCATTTCATGTCCCTTATACTCTTGCGTGGTGTCAGAGCTGCTGTCATCCTCTGGTGCTGGCTTGCTGGAATCCTTAGCGCCGGAGTTACATTAATACCAAAGAGCAAAGCATCAAACTACTGCAGCGCAACACAAAGGGCAAGTAGCTTTTACTAGAACAGCTTTTCAAATTGAAGCTAAGGGACTGCAGGCTTTCGCGTTTGGATGTGAGGGGACACAGGACGTTAGCACCGGTTGTATTTAAGTATTTGTGCGGTGTTACTTGTGTAACAGCAGATTAAACCGTTTTGTCTTGGGAAATCTCATGTTTTCTGTGGTATGCTCTACAAGGATCCAAGTCTGAGGAAATGGGTTAGTCAAAACTAATTAGGTTTTAGGATGTCTGTTGATGTAAGTGTTCCGAGGAGCTGTAGCTCCCACATCACAGTTAGACTGCCGAGGAGGAGGGTATACTACTGCTGCGACTCTCCCGTGAAGGCACCTGCGTGTCCCTAGTTTCCCTCTGACCACAAATGTAACCTGTAGAGCTCAGCTCAGAAACAACCCTACCACGAGTGGCTTTTGATGCCCACAGTCAATTCTCAAATTGTGCATTTCACAATTTCCTATTCAGAGAGAATATCTGATTTTTTTTTTTTTCTGCATTTGATCCACTGAATCTTTTTTTTGCTTGGTTAGGTCGGTTGGTGGTGGTGGTTGTTTTTTGGTTTTTTTTTTTTTCTTTCTTTCTTTTTTACTACTTTGTCTGTTGCTTTTCTAGTATGTGCTTCAGAGACTAAGTGGAATGCTAGTTCCCAGACTGCTGAGAATGAGGCAGAAAAATTGCTGGGTTCATCTGCTCAACCTTAGCCATTCCTTGGCAAAATAAACCTTTTTCACTTACTTCCCTTGTGACAATTTATCTCTGAAGTTTTACTTGTATTTATTAATAAAGAAACAAATTCACCCCTGGGAGAAAAGGATTACTTATTACACTAACTTGCTAATTCCTCACCCTTCTTTTAACCAACAGTGTGGTAGCTGATAGCACGCGGGTTTGGGGAAGCCCAGCCCTGGGCTGCGCCTAGCTCAGGGACAGCCAAATGCTCAGAACAGACAAATGTTTGTGTTTGGTGTGTGTTTGTTTGTTTTTACTCTGGGATTCTCTCTCCAAACCACAGTGCAAGGCTTGTGAAATGGGAGGATAAACTAATTTAGAGCAAGAAAGACTTACAAGGATAGACTGAGGTCTGTTGGTTTGTTCATCTTGGGGAGGAGAAGGCTGAAGGGGGACCTCATGGCACTCTACAGCTTCCTCAAGGGGGACAGCAGAACAAGAGGTGCTGATCTCCTCTCTCTGGTGTCCTGCGACAGGACATGGGGAAATGGAATGAAACTGCATCAGGGGAAGTTCAGACTGGTTGTCGGGAAAAGGCTTCTCACTGAGAGAGTGGTCAGTCCCTGGAACAGGGTCCCTAATTGAAGCAGGCACAGCACCAAGCCTCTCGAGAGCTCAAGGAGCATCTGAACGACACTTCATCATATGGTTTAGTTTTACACAGAATCACAGAATGGTAGGGGTTGGAAGGGTCCTTGAAAGATCATCTAGTCCAACCCCCTGCCAGAGCAGGATCACCTAGATTAGGTCGCACAGGAGCGTGTCCATGTGGGTTTCGAAGGTCTCCAGAGAAGGAGACTCCACAGCCTCCCTGGGCAGCCTGTTCCAAGGTTCTGTCACATGGAATCTCCTATGTTCCAGGTTGCACCCATTGTCCCTTGTCCTGTCATTGGATGTCACTGAGCAGAGCCTGGCTCCATTCTCCTGACACTCACCCTTTACACATTTATAAACGTTATTGAGGTCACCCCTCAGTCTCCTCTTCTCCAAGCTAAAGAGACCCAGCTCCCTCAGCCTTTCCTCACAAGTGAGATGTTCCACTGCCTTCATCATTCTTGTGGCTCTGCGCTGGGCTCTCTCAAGCAGTTAGATGGTCATGTGAGGAACGGAGAGTTGGACTCTAATGGGTCCCTTCCAGCTCGAGATCATCTATGATTTTATAACATACCATTCTTTTGTTTTGGGGAATAAGCACTGTGCAAGGCAAGCAAGCTCAGCTACTTGCATCCAGTGAATGTACTTTTGGGTGCAAAGGTCTGTCATGCATTTCTGAATTGTGTGGAAGTAGGCTTATTATGGTCTGGCAACATTCACATCACTAGACTAGTGGATAGCTTTGTTTGAAAAGCTGAGCTGGCGAATTAGGTCTTGTTCCTAATAGTAGCTTCTGTAGAGTTTAAGTCCTGCTTGACAAGTACCTGAGGGTCACAGACGTCCTCTGGTGTAATTTAGCATTGCCCGTGACAGTGGAGTATCACTGCACCTCGCAGCAGCAGAAAAACAGAGAGCCTTCTGTGGTGGGGCATTAGTGTTAAGAGCCAGATTATGATTAAAAATGGGGAAAGTTTAGATAAACAGAAGTGTCTAGTTGTGCAAAAATAACAGCTAACAGGTGGCTACTACTAACCAAGCAAATAGGAGTAAATGATGATTTGGATGCAGAGCTGTTGCCTTGTTGAAGATATGCAGTGATTTAATAAGCTCTAGGAACATAACAAATTCCTCAGGGCCCAGTCCTGCAATGTACTTTGCAAATGGACTTAATTGAATTGTAATGAGGCTAGTTATGGTCAACTGTTCCACTTATATGCAGCTCATTGCAGGATTAGGCTCAAACTCATGAGTGCAGCATATGTTAGAGCATTACCTTAGAAAGAGAATTTTCAAGTTGTCAGAAGGCCATCTGAACACCTTATTTATGCTTTTAGCTTCAGGTAAGACTTAAAATGCACCTTCCTGCAAAAGGACGGCTAAGGAAGAGCTGTGTGAACCCAGCCTGCAGCAGGAAGGACTGTTGAGATGTTTCTGGTGAACTCTGTAAGTTGATCATGTTGTGATCTGGCACGTAAGTGCTCCTGTTGAGAAATTTCTGTCTGCCTCTAGCTAAATATGACCTGAGAGAGAGAGTGACCATGAGGAAAGGTTCACATTCTGTGCTCCTCTTATAAGTGATTTTATTAATAAAAAGTACTATGTTCTTGCATCCTTAAATATCAGTAGCCAGATTTCTGAGTGTAAGACACCATTCTGAACAAGACTTTTTTAAATTCCTGCCACTGACAGTTTAAAAGAACAGCAAATGCTTTCAAATGTTTATTTACAAATAATACTGACTACAGGGCTGACTAATACTGCTGAGGATTGGGCTCCAGTTGTGTGACATATCAAAGGAGACTGGCAAGCACAATTCCCTGAATGGGATCTTGGAGGGAAGGTGTTGTGCCGTGGTGATAACTTGTGCCGTACAATTTTTATCCTAAGTTGCTTCCTCTGGAGGCAAGAGAAGCATGTTTTAGTAACATACATAACTTTATTTTATCGTATTTTGGGTGGAAAATAGACAAAGTTTGAGACTTTTATATTAAACGTGAGATGAAGTCATTTAAACTGCATCCCACACATCAAATTCTTTTCTCCGTGCTGTAGGTGCAGGATTGTCCAATTCTATTTAACTTGCCCTCAGGCTTACATATCAATCTCTGATGAAATATAATACTGTAATTACTATCTAACTAGTTTTAAATAGGTAAAAATGACCTATCAATACATAATAAACAGACATAACAGAATATTTTATTCATGTTTTGTGAAAGCTTCAATTATTTCTATTTGGATATCAATTAGAGTTTGCTTTTAAACAGAATTCAGAGTAGTAGCATTCAATTCACTTACTCTAAATTAGATGGCAGTATGTTTCACTTAATATAAATTGTGTGTGATTACTTACAATCAGTTTAAATCAATAAGTTTGTGATGGATTTTTACCCTGTGCTGTGGTTTCTCAGTAATAAATCCCTTGTTTAGTCCAGAAGGCATCGCTTCTTTTGGCAGCTTTCCATGCATTTCAGTAATGGGTATTGGATAGGCACAGTTTCAGCAAATCAGCATTTTGGGGGGGGGGGGAAGTCCCTATAGAGGATAAACGCATTAAAAAAATCAATTTAACTCAACTAGTCCCAATTCAAGTAAATAGAATACTCAGCTTCGAGAATCTTAGAGACTATTCCTTGTAGCAGGAACTTGTACATGTCCTGGCCTAATAATTTAAAGGGAGGGGATGGGAATGTGGTCTGTACATCAAGGGTTGGAAGCTTTGTTACAAAATCCGTGGAGGATACGTGCGGGACATTATTGTCATGTTTGCTGGATTGAGCCGAGTCACAAGCTGGCTTGACTTGTTCCTGAGGTCATGGCACCTGTCTGCAGAAACCATTGGCTTGACCCCAGAAGAGAAGACTCCTACGAATGAGAGCAGGAGCTACTCTGGAGAAATTGTGTAGTGGTCACAGTGGATAATAAAAGATCCCCTAGGTGCAAAACTGGTTGTAGGTGGGTTTTGACGGGAGTGCGGAAAAAAATCCCCAGGAGCTGGTGGCAAAGCAGCAGGCACTTATGGATTTTGTCAGTTGCCTTGAGGTATGACTTGGTGGTGAGATGGGTAGGAAAGTTGCTGGAGTTCCTTGAAGGTGGAGGAGATATGGGCTCTAGGGATTGATGGAGCACAGTGAAATCCAGCCTGGCTACAGCACTGTGCTGATGTGAATGGCAGCCTTCAGCCCCGCTTACTGTTGAAGCTCCTGGTGGAAAATCTGTTGGTCTAAAGCTTCTACTCTACCAAATCACATGGGGATGGCTACGGTAATTAATTGAACCAGAGTGATTCATCTTTGTGAATGAAAAGCTGATTCTAGGTCAAGAAGCTGTTCCCTATCTCTCATGTGAGCTCTATTCTCCGACTCCTTCATGCTGTAGCATGAACATACGTACTCTGTCTTGCTCCCATTTCATGCTTGAGCTCTTGGGTATAAAAGGGGCATGGTAGCACAGTTGTTTCCCAAGACTGAGCAGACTTCACGATGGAATTCTTAAAAGAAATAAAGCATGCAAATGAATTAGTGAATTACTGAGCTTCAAAGACTGCTAAAAAAAGTCAGGGATTGCCAAGTATTGCAAGGTCTGGCAGTGGGGAGGCAGCAAGGGAGCCACACACACCGAAGGGTCTGTAGGAGGAGAACAATATACTGTCAAACAAGCCATTGGTTTTGGTGCAAGCATGGGAGGTGAGGGATATCTTGCATAAAATCACTGAACTTGAATGCAAGCACTAGAGTTAAAGATATATACTATCACTTGCTGGATGCTCTGTTTCTTTGTATAAACTAAACTATTTTTTCATTCTGTTCTGGAGCCCTTGGGTCGTTTAGGAAGCAGGTGGCAATTGTGGAGCTCCTGCAGCCAGAAGGGTGGTAAAAGGACATTTAACAGCATGGGTTGCCTTTCATTTTTAAAGTCTCTGCAGATCTGCTGGCTGTCTTGGCAAGAAATAGCAGCTGTTTGTGGCTATTTCTCTCTGCAGAACAAAGCGTACTGGGTTGAGTGTTCTGGTCCTTCATCTGCTTTCCCTGCGATGCTGCAGAGGTGCTTAGCATTTGTTCATAGACTAACCCACAACCTCCACATATGTGCTCTGCATGTGCTTGCCAGACTTGTGCCCCAGGCCTTTCCCCCACTGCTTTTTCAGAAATACATTGTTTAGTTGTGAACACAAACTATTTTATATCTGGGCTCCCTTGAACGCTCTAATTTGTAAAGTAATTGCCCCAGGATCCAGGCCTTGCATCAAGGCTAACAACAAGAGAGTTATTCTAGGTGCACGCATGAGTGTACAGTTTAATGGTTTTAAGTCATTTGATTTAGAAGATCACAGAATGGTTTGGGTTGAAAGGGACCTTCAAGATCATCTAGTTCAATGTTCCTGTCCAGCGCCACATCTAACTCGCAGCGTGTGTAGCAGGGAGTCAGTCTTTGCCACTCCACTGGATGCTAGTTTTCAGAAATCCTTGCTTGCGAGCACAGTTGAAAGTATAATTATAGTCCATGGGGAAACCACGTGCTGTAATTGAACTGCTGCTGATAGGCAATGAAAAATGACCGTCCTTTGAAGACTGCCCATCCTCTTCTCTTTATCGTGGTATCTGTTTTAAGATCAGTTTGTGGTAATCAGAACAGTTGACATTTCTCATCCTTGGAGCCTTTTAGGTCTTATCCCTTCAATGCAATAACCACTTGGACTTCTTGACCTGTGCTTTAAGCCACTCTCAAGGTGTTCCAAGGAGATAGTATAGGGAAGAAATATGTTCATTACACTCACTAATACTCCATTTTTCTCTGCATAGCAATTGCACAATAGCAAGAGCTACAGATAAGGTGTCCCCTGATCTCAGATGAAGCTTCTGGTGCTACAGTGCTGAAGTACACAAGCCTGTTGCAATGGTGCCTATGGGTCTGCAGTTACCTTCAGCACATTTACCACATCCGAAGTAGGGCACATGAAAATGGCTTCTTGTGACAAATATTCATCTGGCATATAGCCACAGACCTCTCCCTGCCTTTTTTTTTTCGTTTGTTTTCTTTTCCTTGCCCGAGACCATTTGCCAGCACATAGCAGTTCAATGTACCATTTTTCTTGCTTTGCCTTTTAGGCAAATACTTGGGTGATCCAAATGCCTGCAAAATCCCTACCCATAGCCACCCACACTCCTGCTGAAGCCTCTGGCTGAACAGTCCTGCTGGTTTTAGTAGGAAAGGGTGCTGCAGGCTTCAGGGGCTGCTAAGAGGCTTTTT